>JABSTQ010004919.1:0-26584 GCA_013358835.2 Ixodes persulcatus | reverse complement strand
TTTAAAAATTCGGTGTTAAGCGCGTAGCGGCTCATTCCTATGGGATGTTATTTTGGTACAGTTTACGTTGTGAAATATCAAAGTGTAGCTCTGTTTCTGCGAAACAATGAGGACAACATCCTCGGTCGGAGTGCAAACGCGACTCTCGTCCCGATTGGCGCCTGTCGTTGAAATGCAGAAGAATGTTCTACGCAGTTTCTGACATAAACGAAGCTATGCCTTCAACTCTCGCGATGTAAAGCCCACTACTAAAATACAACTTTGAGGTTACTTTGGGCTTGCTGCATGTAGGCACTGGTTTTGTAGGCTGGTTTTACTTCGAACCTCGTGGTGATGGAGAAAACGAAACCATGCTTTTCGGCGCGCATAACTACGCATCTCGACGCTAAAAGACTTCGAGGTCTTATCAACCAGAGGGCCTTTTCATTAAGGACGTGTTTAATGAATAATCCGCCAGAATATGATGTCAGCGGTGGTGACAGGATCGAAATTCTGAGAACGTGACAGTCCCAGCGTTAGCAACGTCCGCCGAACAAATTAGCTGCAAAATTAGTCAGCGCTTTTAACGAAAGGAAAACTTACTTTGCCGCTTTCTTCTTTTTTTTTAACCATATGAATCTTGTTTTAACATTAGTGCGAGCAAAGCGCCACAAGCGTGAGCGTATATCCCGTATATCCGAAAATAATACGCGCCTACAAAGCGAGGTCGAAAGGGGCAGACAGTCTCTTATTATTTTCATCTCTTCGTTTTGCGAGCATGTAGCCTGGAACATTACATGGAATGCACGAGCACGCATGCAAGGCAGGAACGCACGAGAGCGATGAGCTCGCGCTCTTAAAAAAGATCCCATTGAAGGTGTGTGTTTATACAGTTAGCCTGCGTGTGCTAGGGTGCCTTCATGTGCGCTTTGCTTAGGGTGGTGGCATCTCGCCATTTTGTCCCACACGGTTTTTTTTTCCCCCTTCTCCAGAAGCGCGTGAAAGAGCGTGTCCCTGCACGCGTTCGTGCAATGTTCGTGGCGCTCTATTATGGCGACATTTTGTTTTCGTCGATTTCTTTGTATTTTCCCCGTGAGCGCGTGCTGTCGGCATCGGGTACTACAAAGGGTGGCATCACCCTAAACAGAAGGACATTGAGGCACCCTAGCCTGTGCGCTAAGGCGTCGCAGCTAGGAGCATGTAGAGCGAAAGCTCGCACTGCAGAGAACATGGATCTTGGATTCAAACCACGCACCTGCCTGTTTCTATGACTGTACCTGCACACCTTCGTGTATCACCACTGCACAGTGGCGGAACCAAGGGGGGGGGGGGGGGGGCGACGGGGGCAGCCGCCCCCCCGCAAACCAAGTTGACCTCCTCCCTCCCCCCTTCTCGGAGGGCAATTTTACATGGGTGGACCCCCCGGTGCACACAAAAGAATGGGAGAATAGTATCCTTACAAATTTTCCGCCCCCCCCCCCCCAAAACGGAGTTCTGGATCCGCCCCTGCCACTGCATGATGCACATTTAAACCACACGCTAGGGGTCACTTCGATCTAGCTAGATTCTGGCTAGATTGCTCATCTACAGTTTAAAGACATATCACATCATTTGGATGACTAACCATCATCATGCAAGTTTTCTAAGGGTGTGCTGCGCATTCAGCTCACTGAATGTAGCAAATTCTTCACAGGTAACGTTACTTGAGGCGATTATGTCGGTGCAGAAACGGAGCAGGTTAGATAAATGGATGATGGCCACTAACAGCCAGCCGGCACTCAGAGAGAGTGGTCCCTCTACTCACCTACATGACATCCACATGGTTCCAAGGCCAGACAGTCCTGTGGCTTTGTTGACTTTGGCAAATAGCATAACTTAGAATGCCCTTGCAGGAAATACCTCGAGAGATTTAAAGAAGGTTGCGCCTGACCCAACCTGCTGAAGGGGAGCCGAGCAGTGCAGCAGGGCCAAGCACTGATCCTTGGCCAAGCACCGTTACAGAGGCAAGCATCACCGATGACAGCCTGTCTTTTGATGGCTCTGACACCAGCAATATCGACGATGGCTCTGACACCAGCAATATTGACGATGGCTCCGACACCAGCAATATTGACGAGGATGTTCATGAGGAACCGTCTGAGACAGACAAATTTCAGGTAGAATCATGTTCAGAGGGACCCAACATTACAAGTGACGAGCATGAAAAATCTAGCAGCTCTGATGAAGACGTTGGTACAGAGGGTAGAGTCTTCGATGAGCCACTCTACAATGGGTGTGGAATCAGTAAGCTCCAGGCTTGTCTGATAGTCATGACATTGTTCACGAAATTTTCACTAACAAGGAAATGTTTGCAGCAAATTTTGTTTGCATTTGCATGTTTCCTGCCAAGTCCAAACGCAATGCCTTGCACGGTATATACCTTTTTCAAGCTACTGGCAAATTTTCAGGGCCGGACTGGTGGTGTGAATGAGCATTATTACTGTCACAAATGTATGCAGTACTTGAGCGCAAGAGAGGTCTCTACGTGCCCCTCCTGCAAGCATGACACAAACCAGAAAGGAAGCTTCCTTCACATTTCCCTGGCAAACACATTGCGGTCTTTTCTAGAAAACGAAAAAATGTACATCTATCTAGCCTACCCTCAAGACCGCGAAAAACTAGAGCTTAATGCACTTGAGGACATGGTCGATGGGGAGTCCTACAAGGTGGCAAGGGAAAACCCTGAAAACACTATGAACTTTTCCTTGTTTTGGAATACCGATGGGGTGAAGGTCTTTAAAAGCTCAGGGTCCTCACTATGGCCATTACACTGCATGATCCCCGAGTTGCCTCCATTACTGCGGAAAAGATTTCAAGTTCTGGCCCAGATCTGGATTGGCAAAAAGCCGAATATGAACACTTTTTTAAGGCCTTTTGTAGCTGAGCTTTCGGAGCTGTTCACGAAAGGACTTTCATGGGTGCATCCTGTAACTGGGAAAAAAATGATTTCCTATATTTGTGCTCCAGTATGTTCGGTTGACGCGGTTGCTCGTGCTATGTTACAGAATATTAAGCAATATAACGGTACTTACGGTTGTTCGTTGTGTGTGTAACCTGGAAAGATTTGCAAGCAAAGTTCTTTCGCTCATTCACTTATTACCCCCCAAGTGACACATTTGTTTTGCGTGATGGAAAAAAATGCAAGAACAGGCTGCTGAAGCTCTCCAGACTGGAAAAGCTGTGAAAGGTGTCAAGGGTCCAAGCATGTTAAGTCTTCTGCCAAGATTCGATCTGGCAGCTGGTTTCCCGGTTGATTACATGCACGGTGTCCTTTTAGGAGTTACAGGAATGTTGCTTTTTGCTTGGTTTGATTCCAAACACCTTGCACAGCAGTGGTACCTGGGACAAAAAGTTGATCTAGTGGACAGAGCCCTAATAAAGATCAGGCCCCCGGACTTCATCACCCGCACACCACGCTCTATCCATCAGAGAATGTACTGGAAGGCTAGCGAATACAGAGCTTGGCTTTTGTTTTACAGTCTTCCTGTACTCTGTACACTGTTGCCAGTTGATTACTTTCAGCATATGATTTTGTTAGTGGGAAGTGTCCGTATGCTGCTTTCAGAATCGGTGTCTCTGAAACAGATTGATTTGGCTCATGCGCTTCTGTTACGTTTCATTGAGCAAGTACCTGCATTGTACGGTGAGCAGTTCTCAACTTTCAACGTTCACCAGTTGGCACACCTTGGGCTATCCGTTAAGAGATGGGGCCCACTTTGGTGCACATCAGCTTTTACTTTTGAGGACAGAAATGAAGATCTACTCAGGATGTGCAAAGGCACACAGCACCTGGACAAGCAGCTTGCTACCTTGGTGGGCATAGGAAATTCAATGTGCTGTTTAGAAAAGGTGGTGCAAGGATCACCATTAGCTAGGTCAGTCCTCGAGAGGCTTCAAACAGTTCATTTTTCCCGGCACAAGAGCTCCGTTGGTGATGTAGTCCTGCATGGAAAGCCAGCCAGTAATGTAGCCTTTTTACTGCAACTGTCCACCTTGCTTCCAGCTCATGAAACCTTTGAGGTGTATAAGAGGGCAACAGTAGGTGAGCAGACTTACACTTCTGAGTATTATAGACGAGCTGTATGTAGGAACAGCTACACAGTCACATTCACTGTGAATGAACAGACAGAGTATGCCTCAATACAGTGTTTTCTTAAGACCAATTATTCTGCTTTTGTTGTTCTCAAGAAATTGTCTATTCATTATGACAGACAGTTCAAACACACCGATACAGGATTTGTAGTTTCAGGTATTTTGCTCATACGTCAGATGGACACCACTCTTCAGCTCATGCCTGCACTATAGAAAATGCAGAAATGTATTTGTGTTCTTGATTATATCTGCACTACACCAAATTTCACCGAGTTCAACCTGTAAAATTTAACAAGCTAGAAATACTAGATCAGCCTACATGTGTAAATATATTTAGGTGGTATTTGTAATTTTACACTGAAAATATTGAGCCTGCACAGTGGACCTTTCCAGCTCTGGCATTTGAATATTCCTCCAGGTTTATGGGTGTGTTATAAAAAGAAATTTCAGGCGAGTTCTAGTCACCAGCTTCTCCAAAAACATGTATTAGCAGTCTGAAGTGCCTGGATTGAAAGTTTCACTGTACAGTCTAGAAGAAGCACCATAAACAATCCATACAGCTTCTTACTCCCATGTCTTGGGCAATATTCCCTATAATTCTTGAAATGTTTTGTGATCCAGGCAGCGCATGTGCCAAACAAAGGTGATTTTGTCCCGACTTCGTAATGTGTCAATTTGAAAAATGAGCAAAAAATCTACAAATTTCATTTTTGACTGGAGTTTCACATTGTGACATCATTGTACATTGGTGTAAATAAAACATGCTGACCTACACTGTTTTTGTACTGGATTATTATTCAATACCAGTATTGCATACAGGATGTGTGGAACAATGAATCATATTAGTTTAGATGAACCATCTATTCAGTTCTAATTCTTTCAGAGCCCAAGCCATAAAAGGTTACCTTCCATTTCTTCCACTCACAGACGTTTAGTGAGGACATTCCTTTAGTACCCACTTTACAAATGAGATGCTGTACAATGGCAACATCATTTGAGGATGTTATTCGCCAGCGAAGTTGAATAAAAAAGATGAAAATGGTTGCAAGTTAGCTTACGAGCGAAAGAAAATGTGCAGGTTAACGTAGGATGACGTCTTGTGTAGCACATGTCAACAGTCTCTAATAGTAGTGAACAGCAAAATCTTGTTAGCCCAATAAAGCAATTTATTGTTTGCTGACACAAAAACACCGAGGAAGGGGGATTTTGCTTGCCCCTGCCCCAGAGCGAGCGTTCATGCACAATCTTAAGACAGTGAAGTTGTGCCGTGGCAGGACAAAGCTCTTCCTTGTGTGCTTGTCCTGCCAGGATATAAAAAATAAACCTAGGAATGAATTATGAAATGGACGCTTAGAGTGCTTACCAGTGTGCCTAACATTTTTCGGGCATCACTTCCGGCACTCAAACTGACGCCCAACAAGAGATCTAAAGAGGAATGTTAAATTAAACATTGAACATTGAACAATGTTCAATGTTCAATGTTCAATGTTCAAATATTAGGGCGTGCGTTTGTCGCGGACCTCCATAACGTTCCTCGGAACCATGTTCTCTAACGCTAAGCATGGCAAGTCAAACAGCGCAACGCGGCAAACAGAAAACAACTTAAAATCATGACGTCGTACCTTTCATATTCATTCGGCAAAATTCCAAAACTTCGGCTTAAAAAAAAAAAAAGCGTTCACTTGCACTCGTACGTCCAAGAACGGAAAGTACGTAGGGATGAACGGAGAAAGCACACGCACCACGGAAAATGCCCAGTCTAAACTTTTCTTTCGTTTAACCCGAAGAACAGCGATGTCTTCTTGATCACAGACACGACACATTCACCGCGAAAATAGCGCGTCGAACGACGAACTAAACCCACTAAACCCACAGACTAGGTTAACGAGGGTTCGGGGTGAGTGTTCCACTTCACCGTCTTACTTCTTCCGGCCGTGTCGTACCGAAAATTGAGCTTGGAAGAACGGCGTTCACAAGCAGATATCAGGAGGCGTCACCACCATCGTAGTTTTCGGTTGCATGACGGCTTATTGAACCGAGCCCAACACCCAAATAACTCAAACTTGCATCTTGCATGACGACGCAAACAACGACCAACGCAACTGATTGCTTCTGACGACGATTCGGGTTTTCACCATTTTCACGTGGCGGTGAACGACTTGCGCCATCTAGCACTTAGAACGAGAAACCGAAACTAAATATTGCGCGCCCGCTGGCTGGGAGCAGACGCGCCTCTCGACTCGAGCAGTGTTGTACACATTCCCGTTCCTCAAAAAAGGAGAGAGAGAATAAACGTTTTTTTTATTGAGCAAAAGAAGCTTCGGGAGGCGTCCTTAGTCCAGGATGCCTTGAGCTCGGGTTCCTCGTTCCTTCTGATCTTTGGAACGGGTCACTGTTACAAGTTCTATTCGAGAAAGAGGAACTCGTTCCCGTTACAGTTAAAAGAATGGAACTCACCATTACATATACGTTACATTTGTATTTTGCTGATTACCATATAGTATTCAATCAAATCAAACAAAGTTTTTTTTTTCTATCATTAAATGACAGCATACGAATTTGAATGTCTTGATGGAAGGATACCAGGGGCCCAAATCTGAACACTTGGCGAAAAGATCGGCGAGATATTGGGCGACTGTCATTGGCCGGTGCCAAGGTCAAGTGCTGCGTCGGCCAATCACGGCCGCCGGATTTCTCGCCGACTATTTCGCAAAGTGTCCAGATTAGGGCCCCAGAAGAAGAAAACAAGCAGAAGCAAGGTTTCATTTCTTGATATATTCCCCTTCAAAAATCTCAGCTTTTTACCATATTCATGTTTGTGGTTGTATATTCAGGCGAGCCAAATGTACTGTTACCCCACAAGGCACGAGCGTTTTACAACAACCTCACGTGTCTCAATCTAACAGTCCATTATTGGAACTTAACAACAGTTGCTTCTCGATGTTGATGTCCGCAAGACGAGCAAGTGAAGAGGAGGGTAGGGCTTTTGCAAGGTCAGTCTTGAAAACTAGCAGTCCTTCTTCGTGCAGGTTGGATTCGTTGTTCAGTTTGAAGCTAGGGGACAAGGGAAGAGGGAATAAAGATTATTATTTGTGTTCATTTTAAGTGACCAATGTCCTGGTTACATGGGTGCGTTCGATGTGTGGTAATATGTTCTTTTTTGTAAGTCTAGGTCTCTTTGTGGAAGTTCAGTGATGGCCGTAGTCGGCCTTAGATTACTGGGTGCAGTGGCGTCACAAGGGGCGGGCGGGCGGGGGGGGGGGGGGGGGGGGTGTCGGGGTCGGGTCGCGGCGGGCTACCGTCCCGTTTGCCGCTGACCCTCGTGACGCCCCTGACTGGGTGTATGAGTATTCGTGGAAGCAAAGAAAGTAGCTGAGTTTGAGACATACCTATTTTTGTATCTTCTCGTTCGACTAAATTTTTGCCTTTTTGTAACGCAGTCTTGTGCACTGAAAAAGAATCAATGTCCACTAGTTCTCCTGCACCGGACTGTTACCAAGCGAGGACCACACAAAATAAACCCTAAAATAAGTAACAAAAAAGTTAACGAGATCCTGCTCTTCGTAAAGATATTGTTTTTATACCTTCGAAGTTTCCCCCCTTAAAAATATAATAAAAATTACCCCACTGGAGGAAAAAAAGGAACGCCGTTCCTTTTTCCGTTCCAGTAAAAATGTAACGAGTTCCCGTTCCAGTTCTACCGATGCAAAAGGGAACGGCGGCGTTCCTTCGTTCCTCCAAAAAGGAACGCGTTCCAGGAACGCCGTTCCTTGGAACGCCGTTCCGTACAACACTGCTCTCGAGTCTTCCCAGGGTGGGAGGGGCCCTCGCTTTGGGGCAGCCTCTGCATGGGAGCCGAGAGATATCAAACTAATCACTGGCGGCGGGGCTGCTTGGTTTATGATTGCCATGCAGTGACCGTCGGAGCCACTGTGATGCACGCTTGTGACCTAGTAGCGGGGTCGGACAGGGGTCGAGCACTGAGGAAGGGCTCTTCCTCGCTGGTTTTCCCCGGGCTGTTCCTTTGGCCAGTCCTGATTTTTTTTTCCTTCCCCATTTGGCTTTACTGTGAAATTCACATTTGATCTCAGTATCCAATTAATTTTATTTGCATTGGCTTTACGTCTGCGGTGCCTTACGGCGAGAGCGGACAGAGGCACGTTATTTTTATATCTTCTTCTCTGGCCTCAGATCAAATCTGTCCCTACTGGTACCAACGGGAACGGATCGGATGCACCCATTACTGTGCGGTTCCAGTGCGTTGCGTTTCACTGGACTCGACTGGTTATACCTAGAACCACGTAGTCCAGATTGGATTCGCGTGGATCTGAACTGTTCACAAGTTTGGAACCCCGTGGATCCGAACTGGAACTGCTCCGATCTGACATTTTCGTACGGGAATGGATCTGCTCCAGGCTTGTATGGTCTTCCAAAGATTCACAAGCCTAGCGTTCCTCTTCGCCCTATTGTAGATTTTACCACCTCGCCACTTCGTGCTCTTTCCAACTACCTTCATCGCACCCTTTCTCCTCTTGTGGGAAATACGACGACCTATGTGCGGAATTCCAGCGATTTCGTAGAGAAGGTTGCGCAATTAAAGTTGAGCGCTGAGGACACCATGGTATCGTTCGACGTCATCTCGCTCTTTACAAGTGTTCCTGTTCCACTGGCAGTCGTCACAGCTAGGAACGCTTTAGAAAAAGACAGAAACCTCAGCGACAGAACGAACCTCAGCGTGGACGAACTGTGCCGCCTCCTTGAGTTCTGCCTCGACAGTACATATTTCAGCTTCAGGGGGACGTTCTTCAAGCAGACCAGTGGAACCGCGATGGGTGCTTCCATCTCCGTGACCACAGCTACCCTCTGCATGGAAGCTATTGAACAGAAGGCACTGCAGTCATTATCCACACCACCCAAGATTTTCTTACGGTACGTAGATGACGGCTTCTGTGTCCTTAAAAAGTCTGAAGGGGACAAATTCCTGGCGCATCTCAACACCACCAAGCCGGCCATCCTGTTCACTGTGGAGCGCGAAAAGGACGGCACGTTACCTTTCCTGGACGTGCTAGTACAACGGCAAAGAGAAGAACTAAAATTCTCTGTATACAGAAAACCGACGCACACTGGACGCTACCTCCAGTTTGAATCCAGCCACCCAGCCAACCACAAGGCGTCGGTGGTCAGGACACTCTTGGCCAGGGCAAAGACCATCTGCTCATCAGAAGAGGACAAAAGAAAGAAGGAACGAACTGTCATTGCTGACCTTAAAAAAAACGGCTACACAAGCAGCTTCATCCATCACGTTGCCCGCCGTGTAGGCCGAAACCAACGACACGTGCAGCAACAGACAAGTGCGAATTCCCGCCCAACCTCGCGCATCAGCGTTCCCTACATCAACGGAACAAGCGAGGCACTGGCACGTGTGCTTGCTAAAGAGGGCATCCAACTAGCGCACAAACCTGTGTCTACCCTTGGACGACTCATGCCACGCCCAAAATATCGCCCTGGTAAAGAAAGAGCCCAAGGCGTTGTATATAAGATTCCTTGCGGAGTTTGCGCGGCCACATACATCGGCGAAACAAAGAACTTTACAGAGAGAATTCGTCAACATAAAAACGACGTGCGCAAGTTGGATCACGAGCGTAGCGCGGTCGCTGAGCACTGCGACGTCAAGGACCATCCTATTGACTTTGATAACGCTTGCATCATTGACGTTGAGGAAAATCCTCGAAAAAGACTGTTCCTAGAATCATGGCATATTCAAACAACGCCACAGAACATTAATAGGTCGCTCGGAGCTTTACCATCTGCCTATGTGAACGGGCTTCGTCACTTTATTGAAAAGGCACAGCCGTAAAAGAAGAGGATCAGACACCCGCCGTAGAAGAAGAAGAAAAAAGACACTGCTCCTCAACGGCCATAGCCGTAGTCGCCCCTGAAGAAGAGGCCGAATTGGCCTTGAAACGTAGGGTCCCTATAGAAGGGCTTGGTTGGTGTTCGAATTTTGTAATAACTTCAGTAAATAGGGTGTTCACAAAGTACTTCGAATGGTTCGAACAACTGGCTCAAGTTCGAATGTGCTTCCAACTTCGGAGCCAGTCGGAAGTAGGAGCCCTTTTTGTTTACTATATTGCTCGTGCTCGACGCCTGCCGTTGGTCCCTGCCGGTAGTGGCGGACGCCGGTCCAACAAAACTATATTTCGTTTCAATTTAACTGCGAGCGAAGCCAAAGCTAGAAGCGCGAGACCAGCGCTTTGTGCGTTTCTCCCCAGCTTGCGCGCTCGAGCAAAGCCTGAACGCACGGAGCTTCCGTGCTCGCGCTTCCAGCTTTGCCTTCGCTCGCACATAAGGTGAAACGAACTATAGCTCGCCTAGATCGGCGGCGAACAGCCCGTGGCCCGAGCTCACACCGAGCGCCCGACCTGCATGCGCAGCTGCGAGCACGCACCGCGTTTGTTCCGAATACAATTCTGCGCCATCTATGAGGAAAGCCTGTGTCATTGTCAGTGTCAGTGAATAACCTACTCGGTGTTTAGCAACGGAGCGAGAAAGATAAAGTGCCGATTCCGGTGGCCCGGGCACGCGGGACTGAATCGACTGAATCAGCAAGAAAGAAGAAGCCCCATTCCATTCTCGTGTCATCTAGCAGGCGTCACAGGCTCAAAATGGGTAAGCGTCGAGCCCTCCCCCAGCGGGTGAACGTAGTGCGAGGAAGCGGGATCATTTGGGACGTCCTTGTGCCTCAGCAGAGAGTGAGAGGCGTTCACTTCTCACCGAAAATTCATCGCTTTTACCGGACGTTCGAACGTATTCTGTTGCCACATCCTTGTGTCCTGGTTGTTGTTTCCGAGCAATTTTCTGATAGCTTCAGTCAACACCGCCTAGAAGACAAGGCCTCACCCCCTCTCCAAGACGTCATCACTATTGGATTGAGGCAGCACCACCTAGCTTGCGTCAACATGGCCGAAAACGCGTGTTGCAGCGTCTCAGAACGGGCGCGACGCTACGACAGACGAGTCTGCCATTTTGCCCCGACTTTTATCGAGCTTCAGCGTACTTGTCACTTGGGGCGGGTCGGGGGTCCTCTAACGATGACGTCATGCGCAGGCCTTGTCTTCTAGGGGGCAATTGCTTCAATACAGATAAGTCTATTTCTTTTAAATAAAGATGAAAGGAATCTAAAACACTTCTTTCGTACACATGTCGTACCAGAAAGATTTACAGTGTTTTTTTTTTTCACCTCAAAAATAAGCTACGCATCGCCGAAGGCTCATTTTGACGTCCGAATATAGGGCTAGTGGTTCGAACTATATGCAGAAGGCTTAAAACTATTCGTAATCTTAGTCAAAAGTATAAGTGGTTTTTCTCAAAATTTTAATGGGAAAACTGGGCCTGTTTTTGTTCCCTTTTCGGTAACTGGCGCCAGTCAGAATAGGGGATGTTCACTGGACGCCATATTTCAGTGCGCCGTTCAGTGCGCATGGTCAGAACGAGATCGAAATCATAGGCTTCTAAGACTGGCAGCTTTCAAGGGGCGGGACACACGTTGCACAAGAATCGTGGAATGCCACCGTCAGCTCGTGTTCAGCAGCCGCGGACTTCACTATAGCCGCCAATGAACGCTTGCTATTCGAGAACTCCGTCGGCCGCCATTTTCCCATGAAAATTAAAAAAAAAAACTTACAACTTTCAATTAAACAGCGGTCATTGCTGATGCTTTGGACTTTGGTTCGGGACGCTGGCGCTACGTTTGGGTGAAGAATGAGCGTTTGTCAATGCGAAACTTATTTTCGCGGTGAAAAAAAAAAAGAAAAAAACGATCGTTTTAATTTGTTTTTGGGAACACCCTTTGTGTTCTAAAGTTATTCTACAAACGCATTGTTTAAGTTCTGAACTTATAGTTCGAAGTTTCACTCTTGTTCATTTACTTTCGTTTTGGAAAAACATGCTTCTAGAAAGACATCGGGCAATAAGAGTTATCGCTGCAAAAGCCTCTAAATATTTAGGGCAGAAAACTGTGCGTCTAAAGTCACTGACTAGGAGAGAACTGCCGGAGGAGCTAAAGCTGTCCCGGTCTCCGGTGTGAGCTTTCTACATGGGACAACGCTTCAGCATAGCTTGCACTTCGAGCGCACGTTCGGTCAAACCTCAGCGAAGGGTATGAAGGGCGTGCTAAAGGCAGGGCGTTTAAAAGACACGCCCTGTCGTTCTTGCTTTGTCTGTAACCATGGCTTTCCTCGTGGTCTGTGCTTACAGTTTAACTTTACCCCTTGTTGCAGAGGAAAGCGAGATGACCACGACGTCGGGTAAGATCAAATCGGATTCTACTCCGTCTAAAGATTTCGAGGGGTTTATTAAGAGTAGAATTCTTGCCGATTGAAGCATTAGACTGCAGTCGCTGCTCTTACTTGCGGCAGAAACTTGGCACAATAGTAAAGTGTAGCTATAGCTTACATCGTATTTTTCTTGCCAACGTGCAACTTTAAAACTGGATTCATAAAATGCCACCGATGATTGATTGCAACCGATAAGTCAATTCGTGGCTATAATTGTATTCGAATTGACAACACATCAATTTGTTTCCTTCCAAATTTTAAAATGCCTCCTCGGTGGCTCCGAGGAGAAGCGCCGGTCTACGGACACTCAGGAGGCTGTTTCGATCTCGGTCTAGGTGTCCGCAATGTAACGTAGCCTTGTCGCTTTTAAGGCGTTGTATAACGAAGCTTTGGGCTGCGCGTAACAAGTTCCCTAGGTAATCGTAATTAATCCTCAATCATCTGCTGCTGCGTGCAAAATGTTCTTAATGTGTTTGCCAAAAGAATTACTTTTTATTTTTTTTTAAATGCGTTTATAACGATTCATTTGAGTAACTGTCACGCTGAATGTCCCTCAACTTCATATAGCTATTGGTTTACCGTATTTAGCAGTTCGCAGATTCTAGAAGAAGGTCAGTGTGGCAAGGTTCTCCGACTGTCTCTAAATTATTAGTTGAGTAGATCCGAGTTGGTCCGGTGGGTCATATCACGTGATGATACGAAGAGAGTGAAGGAAGGTTCAGACACTTGCGTTTGAGTGCGTTTGACTGCGTTGCGTCGAGAACCGAAAGCGAGTCACCGACACATCTGAGCTTCGTATGAAGCGTGAAATCCAATTCAAGGAATCATCTTGGCACGCGACAGAAGCAGCAGCGATGTCTTGGTTTCTCGCAGCCGCAACGCAGTCAAACGCCGCCAAACGCAACTGTGTGAACCAGGTTTTACGCTGAAAGAGAGCAGTTTCTCCAGCACCAAGGTAGGAAACCTTTACTCTCGAGAGATAAATAGGTTCTGATAAAGCGCGCGTTGCAGCTGCCAGATCAAGTCATCTCTCCACCTTGGTTCCAAGTGGCGACAACAGAAGGTTCCTCGATATGCGGTTAATGGCAACCTGTCGCGGGCACGGTTTTCCATGCTCCTCTATGGGAAACATGGTTGTTCTCAAAGTCGTTTTCTGTGTGTATCACGTCATGTTGAACATGGCACTTGCTCTATGTGTGTTTGTCACGTTTCGCGGCCACGCTAGAAAAGAAAGAAGCAGAAAACAGGCTTAACTAAATCGGGTTCGAGCAGGAGACGAACTTGATAGTGCCCCGAGGACGGTGCATACCTCAGCCACGACCCGTAGATGCAGACGAATTCGACGGTGTCCCGAAGAAGCTGCATACCTCGGCCGTGACCCACAGATGCAAGTCAATTCGACCGTGACTTGGACCCGCAGCCGTCTGCAGAAATCTAAGAAGTTAAGATACCTTGATCGGCAGCGATCCCTGGTACTATCAGGGTATTCACACGAGGGACAAATCCTGGGTATTTCTCCCCGGCGCGCGCGCATCACGAGATGAACAACGAGACTTTTGCACATCGCAAAGCCTGACGTTTCGTCGCGGAATGCGCGTGCCATGGAAAAATCCCGGGGATTTCTCCCTCGTGTGCATACCCCTTAAAGGGACACTGACAGGGTATTTATGCTCGCCGAGGTTTTTAGTTGTACGTGACATATGAGAGCCCAACTACTCAGAACACAATTCGGAGCTCGAAATTCGGTTTCTTTCCGCCCGAAAACCACCGATCAAGAACTGGCCGGTTCGAGTCTCGCTTACTCTCTTTTCCGTGGTCACGGGCCGTTTTCTAAGGTTTAGACACAACCACCAAATTTAATCAAAGTCATTGGTCACGGAAGGCACACACTCAATATTAAAAATAGAAAAAGAAATATGAAACCCATTTTTTGTGGCTTCCGAAAAGCTGCAAATACGTTGATTGAAAAAAAAAAAAGTTGCACAGAGAACTGGAAGCATTCTGAGCGTGCGTCGTTTTACGTATCGTGGGACTTACGGGGACGGCGATGGCAGCGGACGACGGGCGTGGGACCTCTACTTTAGAACTGTTGTTCGCAGTACCGGCGAATTCTGTCCGCTTTTGTAAGAGAAGTTTGGGACCGATCAAACGAATTGGTATCCATACCGTACGACACGTCCGACCACCAAGCCGACTCGCACGAAGACGTCGCGGAGCCGTCGCTCCCTTCTCGTAGCTGAAGACATCTCTCGCGCAAACGTCAAGCACGACGTTTCTACTTCGAGTTGGATATGCACGCGTACGATTTCATTACTAGGTGCGAATGTGGCAAGTGCGTGGTGCTTCCCGACTTTGACCCGGGAGTGCTTTTGCTGGAGGAAAATCGGCAGCAAACTTTCCAACTTACAGTTGACCGGCTGCATTACTACTAACGAAAGAGGTCTCCCAGTAGCTCAGTGTAATGATGTCCGCCTCACACGCGGCGGGACCGAGTGCAATCCCCAGTGTAGGCGTAGCGTTTTTATTATTTTTTTATCAATTTGTGATGTTTACATTTCTATTTTTTTACTACTATTACTAAAAAAAAAGAAAACTGTCGACGAAACGTCGCTGAAATAAATGGTATGAGATTTCCTTTTTGACACCTGCGAACTCAATATAATCACTTTCCACAAAATGCAAGGAACATATAAATCGGGTAGCGTCCGCTTTCCGAGGTGCCCTTTACCTGTTATACAGGAACTGGAGCCAGCCATTGGTCCCGATCCCGTTGATTTTTGGAAACTTGTGCAGACTGTCGCACAGCGCCACTTTCGGACACAGGACATGTGAGCCAGCACTTCACGTAAGATCTTGGGAGTATTCTTTTCGGAGCCGATCACCGAAATTCACCACGGGCACTCACTACTCATCTCCAACTCATCAATGTATGTACAAAACAACTCATCTTGAAGAACAGTACAGCGAGCGGAAGAAACATTGCTGCAAAGGAATCACACGGCAAACAGTTTCTGCCATGCATGTAGACTGCTGCGCACAAAAAAAAAAAAAAAAAAAAAAATTCGTTCGGAAAAAATAAAACAAGTGCG
Source organism: Ixodes persulcatus (assembly GCA_013358835.2). NCBI lineage: Eukaryota > Metazoa > Arthropoda > Arachnida > Ixodida > Ixodidae > Ixodes > Ixodes persulcatus. The sequence goes on along the minus strand of JABSTQ010004919.1, from coordinate 11,049 downwards.
CGGTCGGGTGTAGTCACGTGACTTCCGCCACACATTCTCTCCTCTCCACTCCGACCTCTGTGCGCGGGCTTCAGTTTCGGTTTCGAGCAGTTGCGTTTTTTTTTTGTTGCTTTAACAAAAATATACGTGGCTTTGTTTCAAAATTTGTTTGGGTGGTCCTCTTACACGATAATGAATCGCCTGGCAAAAAATGAAAAAAAAAATAAACATGCACGGTGGTGCGTGGCACAAACAACGAATTGTGAAATCACGTCGTCGTGACATTTTTCGGCACTGGTGCGATGACTCCTAGCTTCCACCGTGATTTTTATGCACACCATATAACTTGTCATTCCCCAGTGACGATAAGTTCCGTCAGGGCACTGATTGGCCACGAACGCGAATCAAAATATTTGTCGACGGATTGATTGTTGACGAGCGCATACGTCCGAGTGACGCACTTCTCGTGTCCAATGCGTGAGCTGGGCTCGGCTGACGTCAGGTTGGCACCGCTGACGCGCTTTGGGAACCGCGGATGTATCCTAATGAAAAGGCGAAGAGCTTTCGAAGGAAAGAAGGTACAGACGCAAAATTTCAAATGTTCGTACCGAAAAGCTGGCTTTGGACTTTCTACCCTCCTTCTTTTGCCAACTAAATGATATGCGATTAGTAAAGTCCAAATTTAAAATCATTTATCGCAGCCCAAAATTCGTTTCATGGCCCCTTTAACGGTGCACTTGTTCACTGGAAGAGTAGTTCAGGGCAGCGTGCTCGCGCTTGAATGTTACGCTTCGCTCGCACGATAAAAACAAATACTTTGCTGGTTATGTATTCAGTGAAACAAATTTGTTTACCTTCTGCATATGTGCAATACCCTCAGTTTCCACGCGATTTCACACTTGTTTATCCTTAGTGTTTTCGTTTCACACTGCGATTCAGCTCGTGCTTTTTTGTTTGCTGCATGGAATAGAGACCAGGGTAACCCAGAAGCATTCTAAGTTGCTGATTGTAAAAAAAAAAAAAAAAAACTATGCTGCTTGCCATGTGTGCCACACTCAATACAAAATATTCTAAACTTCACATGTGGTCGCTTGCTTGAGTAAACAAGGTTGTTTGTGAAGAACAATTGCGAGTGTATGAAATCACTTGAAAAAAAAGCTCTAGGTACACCTAAGCATTTCTTATGAGTTGTGAATGCGAAAGCTTGCAAGCCGCTCCTCCGCTCCCTTTGTCGTCTGCTCCGTAGTAGCGCGCGCGCGATTAAGGATCTCGGAGGCCATGGCGCAGCGGCCAATGGGAGTTGACGCGCGCCAGCCAATGGAACCGAAGGCGAATCGCTCCTAGTGGGATCGCGGAAACCAGGAGCGGTTTTCGCGCTTAAACTGATGACGTCAGCTCGCTTCATGAGACAGTTAATGCTTTCGTATTAATACTCGTTCTAAGCGCGCGACCGTTGGCATGCAGGGAATACTCATAATCGGCGCCGAGGTGATGGGTAGCTGTCAGCAGGTGGAGTTTTCCTATTAATTCAGAGTTAGAATGTTTCCTTCATTCTGTTTTAAGCATTCAGGAGACAACTTACACCAAATCTGGGGGTTATAAAGTACAATGAACATTTAAACATAACGGCTTGAGCAGTATATCTGTACAACATTTAGCTTTCGATGTACCCTTAACTTTTGATACACTCAACGCTCGTGTAAAATGTAGCGCTTTTTCAGTGTTAATCAGCGTACTATATTCGTGCTTACACAATTTTATATTACGCCAAACTCTATCCATTTGCATCTTTTTTTTATTTTTGCTCATCACTACTTGCGCGCATAAATCACCAAATTAAGACTGGTACGTTGCTAAACTCTGTGCAAAGGCTATCCACAGACCCAGAATCTATACCTGACTAGTCATTGCATTTATCACTGACCTTGTATTCAAACAAATTCTTATGATTTATTGCTGCGAGTTAATTCTTAATTGACTCGCAACAAAAGGAAATAACCAAACTCGGGACAAAGAACAAGAAATGTCCGTCGTCCCTTGTTCTGAGTTTATTTTATTCTTTCTGTAGCCAGTCAATGTTGCCAACATGATCTTAAGTTAATATTTATTTTTATCCTTGGCATTTGTTTTTATTTTGACTCCCGCACCAGTTCTACTTTGGGTTTACCAAACTCAGTATCTAAACCTGAGTGTAATTTTTTTGTGTTTTCTAGTCTCGTGGTTTTGGTGAACATAAACACCCAACTACTTAAATGAGACACCTGACCGCCCCAAGAATAGTTCATTTGTTTTGAATTTTGAGGTGTTTAATTCCTCAAGCAACAATTTTGGAAACCCAAGTCTATCACGCCATCATGTTTTCCTGGAATTCCACTAAGAGCTAAACACATGCACGACAAAGGGGCCAGCCCGTCATATAAATCTGATCACATTGAAATATGTATAATCGGCGTCCGATATCTCCAAGGGGTGCTAATTGCGCACAGGCAATTTTATATTTTTCAACGCGTCGGTTGTTTTGTTGTGCATGTGTCTCGCCATTTGGCACAGGACGATTTTAGCGTTTTGTTCTGATCACATTTGCTGTAGACGTGAGCTCGGAGCGTGGGCAACTGGCCCCTTGCACGAGAACTGGCACAGCCGTGCGCGTTGCAAAGAAAGCTCGTACAGAGAAAAACAAGCGAAGGGCCAGAATGTATAAATCAGGATATAGGAAAATACCCCACTGTATCTAAGCGCCACCACAAACGATTTCTCGCCAATGTACATGCCTGGGAGGCGATCCCACCGCCATCTGCTGGTTTAGAATCACACTAACGAAGGGTGGAGTTGTACCTTAAAGGAGCTGTGCAACGATTTTAACGTTGAAAAGATTGGCGTTTTCTAATTTTGACATTGTTCACCTTGTCACAAAGGACAGAAAACACACCTCCTTCTTTCGAATCGTTGCGATTCCGCCGCGTAATCGCGAAGCAAAAATTAGAATATTCCTCGACCTGCAGCCGCGAGCGGCGGCCATGAGAAACAGAAGGCATGACGTCAATGGGGAACCTTGTAGAAAGATAGCAAGTTGTGCAAATACCTGCTCGATAAAAGGCAACTTTTCTATAAATCTTGTCGTTCCAACATAAATATAAATGCGTCAAAAACCTGGTATCATCGACAAAACTTTTATTGTACGGAGTTTCAGTGGCGCCATCCATCCTAGGTCCACGAAACCGTCAGAGTCGGAACAGCCGCCAGAAGCCGGAGGGGGAGGGGGACAGGGCCGGACGGGTATGGCCGGACCCGGATGAGGCTTTCCTTCTTTCACCATATTCTTCGCGCTGCGCCCGCCAGCACGTGGTCACGCGGTCGCGAGCGGATGAATTCTCGCTGCTTAAGCGCGAAACACATGTACGACGAAACCGTCCGATCCGACGTCCGATCAGGCAATACGTCGGTCGGACGCGTGGGTTTTCGTAGCACCGGAGAGCGTTGAAAACTCTCGCCTCCGGCCGTCGTATTGCCTGATCGGACGTCGGATCGGACGGTTTCGTCGTACATGTGTTTCGCGCTTTACTGATGGCTCTAAAGAGAGAGCTTCACCTGAACCCCGCGCCTTTCCCATTGACGTTACAGCGCACGTGACTCGGAAGTTAGTGAAGGAGTTCAGAGGCGCCGAAAACCTCAATCTTTGTCCATTTTTAAAATAAAAACTAGGACATGCAGGCAAAAGCGGTTTTTTGTTCTTTACTCAGAAAGGTCCAGACACCAACTCCCAAATTATTTAAGTAAATCACTATAACTGTTGCACAGCTCCTTTAAGAAACTGGCTCCGTCGAGAAAGCATCATCAACTCTCAACGGACACTTGTAGCGCTGGTCACAAGGCCCAGCGCTTGATGCCATTTCATTTCTAACTGTATATGCGTAAATAGCTAGGCATTAGTCATCTTTTATATCTACGTATATCGCTCTTTTATAGAAACTGATTTATACCGTTGATCGTGCATTCTTTGATTTCACTCAGACTGTTGACCTGAACCAAACCAATATTGGCGAGCCTACCAGGGTCGAACCACAAAATGTGGAAATGTTTGCACGATTGTAGGCTTAGTACCTGATCTAATATTGAAACGGAAAAATGATACCATCTGGGAACCATAAAGACGAAGCGATGCTTTGATCTAACAGGAAGTTAGATACCTTCTTTGAAGTTGGAAACATAATGGGGATATTCAACAAGACGGCTGTAAAAAAGTAAATTGGAAAATGAATGAGTTAAGGAGTCTTTTTGCCGCTAAAAGAACTTTAGAATTGGAGGGTGTAGAGTTAAATGACTGAATTGCTAGTGAAGTGGCATACCTAAAAGGCTGGATTGAAGACAAGCCTGATTTAGAACAAGCTTTGATATCTCTTGGGATGTATCGTAATCTAGAGGAATAATTGAGGAAGTTAGCAACCGAAACAATCAAGCTTGACTCGCGGTACGGTCGATCGCAGTCTCAGATCAGGTTGACTATGAAAAATGTCTCTCTGGTCGCTTACAAAAATCTGTAGTTAAATTTGTTTTGAATTCCTAACATAATTTGTTTTAATTAGTTTTGAGGGAACCTCAGATTAACGTAAAAAAAGACACTCGGATTTTTTTTAAAGATATATTTGGGATTTGTTATAAAATAGTTTCCCTGTGATACACATACCAAAAATACACATTAGAAACAAACAAACACAAACACCATGAAGCACTCAACACCGTATTCACAGTCCTGTTAACTGCTCCAGAGGCTTATATACCTACATATTGACGGTAATTATGTGGCCGGGGTCCACCTCGGCACTTATTGAGGTTCCAAGTGTCCGAACGCTTTCTTGGGAGTCTGTCAAGGGGGAAAAGTGTTCACGGGTAGAGAAAGAGGGGAGGGGGTTAGGTTAGTGCGTTTGAGCGGTCCGTCCGAACGTAACGCTAAGCACAGGGAACTTTTATGTTACGTCGGACGTAGCTTTAATTTTATTGTTGTTACGTCGGACGTGATATCAAAATGTTTTATTCAATAGAAACAGGAAAGGCAATGAAAAAAAGTTTTTTGTTTTGTCCTCTGGTTCTAAAAAAAGATAATCGTAGATTAAAAGAAAAAGAAGTGCAAAGCAAGTTACTATCTTTTTTAGAACTCTTACAAATATATGTCAACAGGAAAAAATATGTAGAAAAAACATTATCTCTTTTATTAGTTAAAAAAGGGAGCTTCTATTCTTCAAACATTTCTTCCCCCCCCCCCAAAAAAAAAAACAACAATTCCTGAATATTTTTTTTTTAAAATAAAATAAGCAATATTTGTTTTGCTTGTTATTAAATAACAGAAAAAAATAATGCCAGTAAGTTTTTGTTTAAATATGTTTTAGAAAATAACTTAAAAACTGCCATTACAACTTATTGTTTAATTTTTATAAGTAAGTACGCAAAAAAGGAAATGTTTTCTTTTTAATTTTCGTAAAAAATAACCTACAAAAACACGTCATGCAACGTATTTATAATTTTTTTTTCATAAATAAGTCTAGAAAAATCATTCCTTGTCTTTTGAAATTTTTTTTCGCATTAATCAAAACAAAGTGAGTTTTGAGAGAAATCGACTAGGATCCGGAAAAGTAAGAAGTCTAAAAAATTAAAAAGAACGTTGCAACCTGATTTTTAAGGGGTAGATAACAACGCAGAAGGTCCCCATGGTGTACGTACCAGCCCGAATTTAGACACATTGCGGGTATTAGTAATATCTCATGCAGTTGCTGCGATAGGCGGGAGAAGTTGGTTCTAGTGTTGGAGATAACGGCGGAGGAAGTTTCCTTGCCAAATGATGGGAACGCAGTGAACGATAAGGGTTCAAAAAAGTGTTCCTGAAAGAACGATCATGTGGTCGCTAATGGAAACAACGAGAAGTTGAAGATTAGGAAAGCGACTCCAAGGCATCCCCGACAGAAACGCCCGCGGCACCATACATACGCTGAGAAAGTAACTGGAGAAACGCTCGAGCACCGAAGGGTCAAGCGCCCATCTTCCCGAAAGGAGCGAAATGTAAACTCTCGGAGACAATGCTGAAGCGCACCCCCGCAACCGAAAGAGTCAGGGATCAAAAAAAAATTGCGATACCAAAATGGAGTCTGCAGAAAATGCAGGTTCAAAATGAACAAAACGGTTATAAAAAAAGGTACCTGGCAAAGAATGATAAATAAAGCACCTGATGTCTCTAGCGCAGATATGCGAGAAGAGCCTAAATGAAATCGGGACGCACAACGGCCCGGACTAGGGGGATACATTTTTCGAGTGTAACTGGAGTGTCAGCGAATATTATGCTTAGCTAAATCCAATCAGGTTTGTTACTATATAGTCCCGTGTTTTCTAGCTCTGCTAGTTTTGTTTTGAGCAGATAACCCTTTAGTATATTTCATACTAAGGAGTATTCACTAATGGTGTGCGTAAATTTTGCTGTTCTCATTTCGAAGTCGACATTTGTATCGAGCTGTTCAAGCGTGTCTTTTGAAGTGTTTACCGTATTTGATCCATGTGTGGCTCCGTTTAAATTTGTAAACGCGCAGCATACAATAAACGCAACATCGTTGAAAGTTAACATTGCCTACCCGAGTGCTTTGGCACAATTACCTTTGCTTTTATGTGGCATTGTGTTGACCGAGTGACGACGGAATTGTTGGGTTTATGGTTTCATCTGAAAACTTGACGGGTAGAGAAGGGTGGATTTTTTGAAAGCTAGAGACAGGCAATTACGTGTTAAGTTCTAAAATATACATGAGTTTAGATTGAGACACTGCACCTCGCTGTAAAGCTGGTGTGAGAATATATTGACGGAAGTGTTTGAACCTTTGGACGCCTTAAAAGTCCTCCAAAACTTTTCAAGGAAGAGTCTCCTGGCTCCTCCTCAGAATTCGTATCTACTGAAGTCGCGGAATACAGCCACAAGAGTTGCACTGTGTCGACAATTGAAAGCCATATTCATTTTTTACTGACAGTGCGTGTTCACGTGCAAGATAAATAATGCATCGCTCCGTCCGGTTCATGTAGACATTTCCGCAACTCCGGGGAATTTCATACGCTACACTCAGCATATGGTCCACGTAAGTAGTCGCGTGTTTCTTTTCACATGGCCGTTTTGCTTTCTCATCAGAAATACGGAAGCAAAACCCAGCCTGCTTCGTTGAGGCACAGGAGACTACGGGCATTTTGTATTTGCTTGCCACTTTTTTTAAATCATGGGCAACCTTGTGGAGGTACGGAATGACGTCTGGTGTATTAGTTCTGTGCCTTATTGGGACCTTTCTATATATTACCCTAATTTTTGTAGGACGGTCTCCGCAACTGAAACCACGACCGAGCACGGAAAGCCAGCCAATTCCAGTCTGGAAATCTGGTTTTGAGAGCTAGCACCCACCTGGTGGTAGTACGACTTCAGCAGTTCCGATTACAGGCACAAAGTCGCAATGGTCCTCTTAACCGTCTCCAAGCCAGCTGAATCAAAAGAATGTAATTTCTGTGCACGAGGCCAATAGACAGAACACAAACGCCGCTCGTTGAGGGTGGTGTGAATGCCTAAAGACTGTAACTGATTAATGTCAGGTAGCTCATGGGTCATAAATAATTCTTTCTCATGTTGTCCAAAAGCCGAAATAACAATTTATACTCTATCAGAATACGTCATAGAAGTGTTCTTTGTTTTAATACAAGAAAATCGTCCACGTATTTAAATGCCCTACGGAAAGTATCAGCATCCAAAACACGATTCAATTCACAATGAACAGCGGGAGAAGAAATGTTTAAAGCACAGGAGCGACGCATGACTTAGTATCAATGCCCCTGCGCTGAATAAACAACTTCGCATCAAACGACCTACCGTATTTACTCGAGTAACAGCCGCACTGTTTATGAAAAAAGACCCGAGGGCTCGCTTTTCCGCGGAGCACGAACATTGCCAATCACCGCGATTGACAGCGTGATTCCAGCTGTTTACAGGACAGAGATAACGTCTTCGTGCGAAGATAAGATTTGTGAAGATTGAATTTGTATGGAGAGTCACGATCTCGATCTGGTTATTCGTAATGTTATTTAGGCGCAACGCAATGATTGGCTGTATATGTGTTCTGTGGTAAAGTAGATCAAGGTACTTGTTCGGAAATAGTGCGTCAATTATTCGAGTAAATACGGTAGAACAAATTACAGTAATGCTATGAAGCAGGCACGTAGCCAGGATTTTGTTTCGGGGGGGGGGGGGGGGGGGGGGGGCCCGCCCATGACAAAATGCTGTATGAGGGGGAGGGGGGAAAGGAGGCCCCCGCAAAATGAAAATTTCGGAGGGGAGGGAGGGGGCCCGGGCCCCATGCCCCCCCCCCCCCCTGGCTACGTGCCTGCTATGAAGCTATCCATAGAATTTCCAGGAGCATTTTGGAAAGCCACAACGACACTTGCTTCAGTGCCCGCAGTAAGAAAATGGGACACTTCTTCGTGCGGCACCGAATAAATAAAACATTCTCAATCAATAGAAAAAAAACGAACACAACGGAACTTTTATTCATAAAAATTCAGTAACTTTCCATGACGTCCTTGTCTCGAAAGAAACTTCCAGAACTAGTAAATTAAGGTATTTTAACAAGTGACGACTGACTTGTTGTTGCCAAGAGCCTTTCTCGCTAAAAATACTTCTGAGTTGAAAACCGTTCTTGCACGTCTTTACAATAGAAAACGGCTTTAATGTAACATTTTCTGATATCTGACAGCCTTTGCGAGTTTCTGAAGCTCTAGGATTTTACACATAGAAACAGTATTACTTTAACCTTAAGCAGTTTGACTTTGACCGTGGCAAAGTTCCTACTCGGTACTTGAATATGTCATTCAAGGACCTTGCTTGTGTCGGTTATTTGTTCAAAAGTATCGTTAGCGACCAATGTAATTGGCAACAAGTCAGCCGTTATTTGCAACAACACATTATTTCCTTGTTCTGGACGACCCCTTAGACACCAGGATGTTGTTGAAAGTGGCTCGATTTTTAATTAAAATAAGTTATTTACGGTTCGCCTTCTGTATTGATCTGGAGGATTTGTTTTATTTAGTGCTGCATGAACAAATGTTCCGGTCTGTTATTGCATGTATTGAAGCAAGTGGCGTTGTTGCTTTCCAGAATGCTTCTTGTATTTCTACGGACAGATTCATAGCATTACTGGAATTTTATCTAGGTAGCACATTTGTGTCATTTGATGATACGCTGCCTATTCAGCGCAAGGACATGCTCTATTTAGTCGTGCGTCGCTCCTGCGCTTTGTAAAATTTTTCCTTCCGCTGTAGATCGTGAACTGAACCGTGTTTTAGATGATCATAATGTCCTTCAGCTTTTCAGATACGTCGACGATTTTCTTGCATTTTTACAAAAACAATAACGCTTCTCTGACGTAGTCGGACACAGCAGAAAGTGTTTTTGTCGGCTTTTGGACAACATTTGAACGATGTATTTTTTTACCCATGAGCTACCAGACAATAAACAGTTTCAGGTTTTGACCCGAACATCGCCATCAACGAGCGACCTATGTGTTTGGATGCATTGGTCTTGCGCACCAGAAAGAGTTACTCCAGTTTGATTCAGCTCACTCGAAGACGGTTAAGAGCACTATTGCGACTTTGTGCCAGGAATCTGCACTGCTGAAGTCTGCTTACAACCAGGTGGGTGCTAGTTTTAAGTACAAAATTTCTAGACTAGAATTGGCTGACTTTCCGCTCTCAGTCTTGGTTTCTTTTGCGGGCACCGTCCTAGAATACATGAAGGGAATTAATAAGAAAATCCCAACGAGGCAAAGAACAAGAAAAAACAAACAAAAAAAACAGCCATTCTGTTACTTTACAAGGTTGGCCACAATCTGAAATGCAGTGAAATGAAGCAAGTAGGATGCGTCTAAAGTTGTCTCTACCCCGAATAAGTTGGCTGGGTTTCGCTCCCGCACTGCTGATGACAAAGCAAGACGGCCATGTGATAAGAAACACGTGACTCCTTACGTGGACTGTACAGGGGGTATAGCGTATGAACTTTTGCTCAGCTGTGGCAGGGTCTACATCGACCAATGAACACGCGATCGATCACACGAACACGCACTGCAAGTAAAAACAAATATGGCTCGCATTTGCCAATATATTAAAATAATTTGGCTGTGTCCCGCGACTTGAACACATAAGGATCGTGGGGAGAAGCCATGAGACTGTGGCCCGTAAACGCTTGGGGGCGTTTTTTTATCAACAAATGTGGGACGGTATGTTTCAGTGACTCGTCAATTGTGCTTCTTGAAAATTATCTTTAGTTATTGTACCGATCAAGTACCCACTTGGTAGCTGTGCGTGTTGCCGCTTTCTTTATGCGTATTAGCTTTGCTTTTTCCCGAGTAAAAAGAGTTGAAAGTTAGCGCTTGTCCTGTTTACTTTGTGTTCCTGTCTTTTCTTACACTATTTTATATGTTAAAGTAATAAGACCTACTAACTGCTACTACCTTTAAGCAATTACTGTTTCTACTTTCAGACGGGGACGAACAATCCTCCATTCAAAAAGGTAAGACGTAATGCTTATATGCGAGTCATCTGTTGTAGGGCATGCTCATTTTCATACCGGAGGGACCATCGTACCGTATCAGATGTGCAAAGACGGTTCCCTAAAACGCTGTAGTATAAACGTTGAGGGAACCGTTTAGCGTTTCCAATCGGTTCGGATATGATCGATACAATCGCCAAAACGACGCGTGGAAAAACGCGTGCGCGCTCTCGCGAAGCAGCCGCCGCGCATAGTCCAATCTACATAGTAGCTAAAAATATACCCTGTCGACGTAACGTCTCAGGAACATGTGTCCACGAAACATTGTAGTGTCCACAAAATTTCTGTATAATGAAGGTTGTCGACTGAACGTGCTTTCATTGGAAGTGTTTTTTACGATACAATACGGTTTCGCTGCTATAACATAGGCGTCTGATGCAGTAAAGGAGTATTTTCTATTTTGCCTTTAATTTCGGAGACAGCGTAAGAAACAAGTTTAATTGCGTAGCTCGTTTGGTTTC
>JABSTQ010004918.1:0-72231 GCA_013358835.2 Ixodes persulcatus | reverse complement strand
GGTGTAGCCAGGCGTTCTAACAATTTCGCAAAATGTCTATTGTGTAAATTTTTTTTTTTTTAAATTTAGTACCAACTAAACTTATATATTTTTATTAGAATGGGTTACTGGAATAGAAATAAAATACTATGTTTGTCTTAGGGCGCGTAAAGTGAAAAGACCAAAAAGCCGAGCGCCTTTCACTCGCGAATAATGGGTGAGGGCTGAGTTGAAAAGCGTTTAGTCTGGCAACAACATAATATTTTTTATTAAAAAATATAAATGGCGCATCATTGTGTTATGTTCGTTTCGTCGCGCGATTCTTATTTTCACGCGTGAAGGAAGCTGCAGAAACTGTTCCAGGCTGACGCGCTGTAGTTTCCGGTACTCTTCCGGGTCCATGTCGAAAAGCTCCTGACAGCCATCGTCTAGCATGCCCCGATCTCTCCTGAATATCCATCTAGCCTTTTATCCAACGACACATTTCTGCTCCTGCCGTGTACTAAAGTGTTATTCGCTAATATAATAGAACGAGAACATCGGTAAACGCACCTGCGCGAACCCAAGACACCGTCGCTTTTACGCCAAGCCTCCTTGTGCAGGACCACTTGTGTCATATCTTGTGTTAATAAAGCTGATGGCGTCCGCGTTAAGCCTGTCAGGGTGTTCTGTCCCAGTCGGTACGTGACAGCGACACGCAACAAATTGTTCTTCGTAAAGCGATCGCGCAGCTCGCAACGCGATTATCAATAAACAATGTCGACAAAAAATAGGTCCATACACAGTTGCGTTTAACTGCGTTGCGTGGATGAAGGGCCGAGAGTCAGCGGGTCATCCGTGCTTCAAGTTCGTCTGCTTCTTTTTGCAAGGGTTGTGGTGACGTCAGAATACTGAGCTCCGATTGGCTTCGATTGAAGGACAGTGGGTAGACCTCAAGGCAGCTTGCTTTGAGGTCTACCCACCATCTAACGTTACTAGAACCACTCCAATTGGGAAACTGCCATAGAGCCTGCTTTAAAAAAAGTGCCTCCGATCCGTACTCGAGAACCGAGCTAATGGCGATCGCAACGCCACCATTTCTCCCGCAGCGTCTACTCCGGGAACTGCACGGCTGCACGTAGAGTCGGGCAAGGGCCGGTGGCGCCATATCGCAGGGCCACCACGCAGTAGCTATGTAAAGCAACTTTCATACTTCAACTCATTGCTAAAGGGTGGCGCAGTTATCGTATTTAGCTCGGTCTCAGGGGAAGCCAGTGGCCCAGCTTTTGAGGGTGAGTTTCCCAACTGAGTGTTTTAGTAACGTTGCCACCATCCTTCAATCAGAGCTCGGCATTCTGACGTCACCTCAATCCCTGCAAAAGGAAGCAGACGAACTTGCGCTCCGGATAGCTTGGCAAGTGGCATACGAAGCACCAATGTGCCGGGTTACTCGCAGTCGCAACGCTATGCAACGCTCTCAAACCACAAAGCGTCGCCACAGCTCACCGCGCCGTCTGCGTTCATGACCCCTAAATTCTAGAAAAACCAACGGTCCACTGTTGACATCACCTCCGTTTCAATAGAACTTGTATGGCGTGGAAGCTGAACGTCAGTTTCGGTTTCGTTGATTTATTTTATACGAAATATTAAGCTTCATAGAACCGTATACAAAGATTGAGCATATTTCCAGGTCTCTAGAGAGTTGGGTCTTTTTCTAAAAAACGAAGTTGAAAATCGTCTTCAAGGTCTCTTGAAGGCCAGTTCACACATTTGCGTTGGAGTGTGGTCGACTGCATTTGTTTGTGAGGGCTCACTATAAGATAACCCACAAGCGCCATCTCTCGGGTAGATCTGCAAATATGTTTTACGTATCATTCTTTTACCTAAAGTAATTTTGACGAGGTTATAAGCGACGTCATAGGTAGCGCATTTCTTTTATCTCGCAAGTAGAGCCGAATCTTGGATTTATAAGCAGTTCGAAAGTGTTCCAAGGTTACCCAAAAGATGCGGCTAGTGTGTCAGTGTGTTCTCTCTCGTAACTACTTAAATTGTATTTCAGAATATTTATGCATCTATTTCTTTGCCGCGGAATATCTTGTGCGCAATAAGGCTGAAAGTGCCTGTATAACAAAGCTGGAATTTTTTGAGTATGACACTCAATTGAATTCTAAACAATGCCAGGTGAAAATCCTGACGCTGCCGAAGTCGATTTGACTTTCGGTTCTTTTGGCATGCTTTTGCGTAGTCTAAACCGCGTGATACCCGTCGATGCTACAAGGTCAAAATTTTACAGAGATTGCTCTTAGGAACTCTACGCCCCACTTGAAACGATGTAGGCCGTCTGTCGTCGATAACGTACAATGAATCAAAAAGAAAATAAAAAAAACGCAACGGTTATCAAAAGATTTCATGCCGGGTCCGATGGATGTGAAGTGAGCGCGTTACCTCAACGCGTCGCCTATAATAAACCGCATGTTGAGGACATATGAGTCTCGTGTAACACCCGCTAGATAGCCGCATTTGTGGAGGCGTCGCATCCGACCACCTAAGTACCAGGCCGCATCTATTAGAGGGCTTCTGTGCACATCAAATAAGAGGATAGAGACATCTGGGTCCCGCGCATGGTCTTTTTTGTTTTGTGTTTCTGAACAACAAAGTGCCTGTGGTGTTTTAATCCCTGCCCTTCGCAGCGCACTTTACGGACCACAAGCGCACATCAATATGTCCTGATAAGGGTTTGGTACACACGTGCAGTGGTGTCGCGAGGTTCACGCAGATTAATAGCAACGTTAGCACAAGGTGATCATAGGGTAATCACAAGTTTGCTGAAAGATGCATGAGGATGCATTAAGGTCCGATAACGTGTCGCAGCTATCACAGTGGCTGTATGCTGTAGATTCACTGTTGACTGAGATTTTTGTTTTTACCGAATACGCAAAGTTACCAATTTGTGTCGTTTAAGTAGGTTTCCGGATAGCGAGGTAATTTGACTCCCTGTCTATTGGCCTCTGTAAAACATGTGATTACGTTCAACAGTGAGGAACTCTTAGGCTGCCTAAATTAGAGACGATGAAAGTGTTCGAGCTAGGTGACAACTTGACTATGTCGTCTCTCTACAGATGTCTACAAAACCCAGCGTCCGCCGAGTCTACTGGAAGATGCAGGAGCTCCGCGGTCAACTCCCGGTGGAGACTGTGTATAGTCTCGACTATCTCAGAGGCATGCAAGAGCAAAAACACTCTTTAGTGATCGACATGACGTCCATGTCTTTCGTTGAGGAGAGGACGTGTCCGTATCTTAAGGGATTTTTTTACTTTGGCGAAGAGATCATCGACGTCCTCCGGATGACCTGGTACACACGCAAAGATCTGCCAACGGACGTTCTACAAACCATGAGCGAGAGGTGAGTGAGATGTCTTAACACGGAATGTGTTTTATCTGCCGAATTTTATGAGAAAACCGTCATAAAGAACCGTTTCCACCATGAAGAACTGTCACGAAGAACCGTCATGAAGAACCGTTACGGAAAACTTTGACATCCCTTGACATAACGTCATGTGACACCGTGAAATCACGTGGCACCCGTGAAATCACGTGGCACCCTGACGTCCCGTGGCAGCCTGACATCACGTGACATCGTGATGTCACTTGACTCTATGACGTCATGGCGCTACGTGACGTCATAAGGGCAAGGAATGTTGTGACGTCACGTGGCATCACACTATTATGCGCCACAGTGACGTCACCGTCATGTGACCTCACGAAGTCACGTCACGTCACACACAAGCGCGCATACAGCATGTGCCCGGCTCATTCACAACCCATTCTGTGCTCCCCGGTTTTTGCGAGCACGTAGTGCATTACTTTTACCGTGATGATGCAGTATATGCAACGATAAGCTTATGTCTGTTTCAGGACGAGACGGATAATTGAGAGCGGCTTGGAATTCATGCGTCCACAGGCCCATACCGCGAGACAGTACACCTGTACGCTCAACACCTTGCCTAAGGGGAACTCAGTCAGGTACGTTCAAAGCCTAGAAATAAGCAGAAAAATATCGGCTCAAATTGGTGTTCTCTTAAGAACCGCAATACAGAAGCATATTAGCGAAGTGACCGATCGAAAGCGCCGCGGTGGTCGGCCCTCCACGATTGGCCGAATGCTGACTTTGACGTCAGCAAAGGATTCCTCATTGACGGATATAAGAGTAATGTAAGAACTTCGATTTTGACGGTGTTGGCAGTATTAGTTAAAAAGCACAATGATTTCCAGCTTCCACCATGCTAATTAGAAACACCATCGAACTTGTTGTTCACAGGGTAATGACGTCACGAGAGGTAACCATAAGAGGGCGCCACTCAAACATCTCGCCACTACACACGAGTTCTTTTTTTTTTCATTACGTTTTATGTTGTTTGTTTGCTGCGGAAAATGGCATTACTCGTCTAAACCATAGCTAACTTGGTCACCTGCGAATACGTCGGCCGGTGACCCTGGCAAATTTGTTTGTCAAATTTCTAACAGGAAGGGAACTACGGCTTGGAATTTTACCTTGTAAAATGCACAACCTAAATGGAAAACCGGTGAAAGTTTGAGCCTTTCGTGTGCAGCGCCAATTTTTCCGGTTCGTTTCACTACGTGCCATCCACAGTAGACACCCTAGAGTTAACAGACACCTAGCAAATTGGCATTCTGTGGTGTAATATCGTCCGGTTTCAAACTGCAATTTTGTAGTTTACTCGATAAAACAAACTCCTACGATGTCTAATTTTCCTTCTCCTGTTCTTTACCTGTTCAGGTACGATCCCCTGACCCTAAAGGACATCCACTTCATCTCCATAATCTGCGGTTTCTGGCTCGTGGCGGCCGCCATCGCCCTGGTGGCCGAACTCGCTTTCGTCTACGTCATATTGCCACTGCTCCAGAAAGACCGTTTCGGATGGAAGCAACCTGACACCGAAGCTGGGGATCAAACCTTATCTCATTATTACGCACGTCGAAAAAGAGTTTATTTGAGGTCATAAAGCTAGAGAGTAGAAAACATGGGGCGTATATATAATTACGGACAACATTACTCCGTTTTTGTTTTGTTTTTTGTTTTTTTTTGAGCTACACAAACTAAGACGCATTTTTGGAATACCGATTTTTACTCTCCTCGGCAAGCTAGTTTATTATCTCTAAATCCAAAATAGCTATTGAGAAAACGGCAAACCAGGGCTATGTCAAAACCAACATTCAAATTTTCTCGCGCTCTTCAGTTAGGCGACGGCACATGTTGTTCAACTTGAAGCTCGAGCAGGCACTATAATAAACTTTCAGCCTTTCCACTCTGGTGAAGAAGGAAGACCAGCGAAGCGCGTACTATGATGGAACTACCTCAAGCACGACTTCTTGGACAACCTCAAGGACAAATCCTAGAGGACGACCTCGAGGAAGACCTCAGGAATGACGTCTAGGACGACCTCAAGGACGACCTCAGGGACGAAGTCTAGGACGCCCTCAAAGACAACCTCAAGGACGACTTCTAGGACGACCTCAAGGACAACGTCTACGACGACCTCGAGGACAATTTCAAGGATGACCCTAGGACGACCTCAAGAATGACTTCTAGGACGATCTCAACGACAACCTTTCGGACAACCTCAAGGACGACGTTAGGACGGCCTCAAGGGCGACTTCTAAGACGACCTCGAGGACGACATTTAGGACAACGGCTAGAGAAATTCAGCCTTTCACTCTGTTGAAAACCAGAGTAGAAAGGCTGGAAAGGTTGCCGTCATCTATGAGCGAGGCCGGGAAGCCGGTTGTCTGGTTGCCGCCGTCGCTCATAGATGGCGGTAGCTGTCCAGAGTTTTATGTCGACATTTCATTGCGGGGGACACGATCCTCGGGAAACTAGCCCTTAAAAGCTACGCTGTAAAAAACACAGTATTCTGCGCATTTTTTTTACGTGTTGCTGTTGTGAGTTTTTTTCGCATTGATTTCACACAATCAATCTTCCTGTAGAATAGACCATCGGGGAACAAGCTGTTCTGCCCCCCATTGCAACATTGGATGGATGGACGCTAACGGTTGTACCCTTTATAACGGTCGGTAGCTTGCGCCACCTAGCCTAGAAGATATCTGACATCACGTTTTCAGTGTTGCCAGTAGAGCCTCTCGGCCTCTCAGACCTACTTTCGAAGCTTCAATAACTTCGAAAAGAGCCAATATTGTGACTTGTATTCTCGGTTACTAGTTCAGGTGTGACCATTGATGCGTTGAACCAATTTGGAGACAAATCAGTGACTATCAAAACTTCTATCAAACGCCCTGCTTTTAATTTCGCCATGCCCTGCGTGGTGAAATTGTGCAGTCTTCGAGTTAAGATTGCTAGAGAGGCCTAGAAGCTTCGCGCGCGTAAAGAAGCGAATACGCTGTCGTCAAGTTATTGTGTGTAGAACCTTGAGGTTCTGGAGCTCCGAGATTCCCGTGGAACGGATAATCCCTATCTTCTTGACTTTTCCGCGTAGAACATACACATGGTTAGACGTCAGTAGAGCAAACAGGTTTTATCAGCTGCCACCAGTCTAACACCAACAAGGGTGAAAGGCTTGCATTTTAAGGTTATGATTATAATGCAATTAAATGCAAAGGTGCAAGCGAGCTGGACAGAATGACAAAAATAATCCCTGGAAAAGGAGAACAAGAGGCACAAAGTACAAACACAAATCTCCAAACACAACTAGGTGACTTCTGCGCGACAAAAACAATCCGCCTGGTCCGGGTATCGAACCCGGGACTTCTCCATTTTGCTCCGTTTTCGAGTAAAACCCGATGTTTACACCCCGGACACGTTTCTTGAAAATCGGGTTAAACCCGACTTTTCCCCGACTTTGGAAATTATATTTCAGCAATTTTATCATTACTCTGTTCGCAAAAAAAAAATTTTTATTTTGTGTGTGTGTGTGTGTGTGTGTGGGGGGGGGGGGGGGGGGGGAAACAAAGAGTCGGTAGGGCCACGTGCATTAGCTCGAGACCTCAGAAACGATCCTAGATTATTTTGGATTCAATGAGCTTCAGTGGCATAGATGGAGACCTCAAGTGTTACATTTATGTAAAACATTTGCCCTTGTCCTTTTTCGGTTTTAACCGGCGAAAAAAAAAAATAAAAAAGGATGAGAAACTACGCATTTCAAGTGTACGTAAGGAGTAATGCCGAGGCAACGTTTTCTCAATTCAGATGTCCGAAGACCGGACAGGTCTAGGATGGAGACAGAGATATGCTGCGCATGCAGAATGTTTCGTAAGCAAGAGGGATTTATAAACATCTTAAAAGTCCATGTTGTCCGTGAGTCCTGACCATGTTTCAGTGCCACCTTGTGTATACAGTCTTTTAATAAAAAAAATATTTTCTGTATTCAAACACATTAGTTGTTAATTATTATCGTATATCTGTCAGTATAACCCCAAAAAAAATGTTTTACTAATTAAAACATTCCATTTTTTTCCGATTAGCACCTTGGATCAAAGCGCCCGATTTTTACCCTCCGATTTTTAAAAAATAGAAAACCCAAAAACGAAGGACCCCAAAAAATACAGGGGGCGGCCGTAACGACCAACACATTTGAAATGCCTTGAAAAATTTGAGTACCAAACGTGCGTACCTAAAATTAAACAGGCAAATGTAGTTTCGCAAAATAAAAATATTTTTTCTTTTTATTTTTTTAGAACTCAAGTCAAAAGTGGTGAAATATTAAAAATAGAGCAAAAACGGCGTCCGCCCATTTCCTATGCCCTACCAGATGTTCTACCAGATGTTCGTCGTCTGCTCACTGGTTTGTGAAGTTGCTTCCAGGTGGTCATTGCTTATAAACCAACACGCGGCCCTGACGTCACGCTGCTGCGGTGGCGCTGTTGATGGCACTGCGCATGCGCAGACGCTTCGCTTCACGCGAATTCGGTTTCTGCGCAAGCGCAGTGCCCACACCTGGTGTGGGCAAACGCGGGTTTGTTTGTAAACAGCGTGTCGGTCTATATCTTAAATGTATTCATTATCCCAATCATCTTGCTCATCGCCAGCCCCTACTATTGGTTCATAGCTTCTTTTTTTTGGGGGGGTTCACGATGTCATTTGAGAGCGAGCTCATAAATTAGTGTGCAGACGACAAACAGGCTAGTATAGGAAATAGAAACTCCACGATTTCCGATTACGGTTTATTTTTAAGAATTCACGACCTCCGAATTGAGCTCCAAAGAAAATATACAAAACTTCTTGCGAAATTGCGTTCGCATGCCCAATTTCAGATATGAATGTTTAGAGTTCGAATTTTGCAAGGTGTGCCAAATATGTTGGTCCTTACGGACCGCCCTGTAGATTAAAACATGGCTGCGAGTGGTGAAAATTGGGGGCATGATCACTTAGCGTAGAAAGGGTTGTATCAGCACCAGTAAAACCTTCCTTATGTGCCGCTGCACGTTGATCTTTGCGTCATCATCTAAATAGGGTACACCGTGGCATCACTGTCGCACTCAATGTAACGCCTGCATAAAAGCGCTTCAGCAAACTATCTGCGTTTGTAAACTTTCCATTATTCAGATACACTCTCCCTATCTTAGAAACACTCCTGCAACACGGTTTAGTGTTTTCAACGAATAGGATTTGCCTTTAGAGGGACCACGAAACAATATTGGGTCTCGGTGCTCGGCACTTTACACAAGCATGTACTGACACAAGGGTGACACGAGTGCAGGGAGTTCCCCAGAATAGAGAACCGTGTTTTTCGGCCCGGGGTAAAAACTTCGCAGGGTCTCTTGTGTTATCCCTAAGACGACTTGACGGCGAAAGCCCAAGCGCCGATCCCGGTGATAGGGAACCTCCGAAGATAGCGCGCTTTCTGACGACGCACATTTAGCGCCGTTAGCAAGGTATATGTACAGATGGTAGCGAAACTTGGGCCAAAACACGGTCCAAAACAAATTGCCAGCGACATCATCCTGGAGGGTCACGTGGTTGCGGTGCGTTTGAAGCGCGACTAGGAGACGTTATGACAAACTATATACAAATAAAATTATATTAAATTAAATTTTAGTAAGTTGTATTTTTTAATTTTGTATATTACTGTTAGTTATCTGAAATAAGCTTTATTGCTTTCGAAAAGAGCAGAAATAGCTTATTTACTAATAATATACTTACTTGTTTTTAGCGCCCTCTGAACTCCACAAGCAACAAGGCTGGCTTCTAATAGCGATAATTTGAAGAGACCTCGTGCTGCGCGAAAAGGCCGGCTTTTGACGTCCGTCTGCTTGTTGTTTCTCAGGACTCCACGTTATTTTTGAATTGTTCTACCGGTACTTTACACAGTTTGAAAACTTTTGTTCGCTCAGCGTGATTACCCCAATTACGTGCGCGGGAGCGTAATGTCAGAGTGATACAGGATCAGTCGCCTTCGTCCGGTTGGACGCTGCTACGTCCGACGAGCTCAACGTCCTTCGTGACAATGAGCGCACGTTATGCAACGAGACGTTGCTCCGTAGAAGGACGCCGAAGAGACGACCGCGCGGCTGGCGTCTCGCTGCATCGGTTTCCTATCGACACTCGAAGGTGAGAATCTGTTACTGTCAGTGAGATGCCTGCTGTGTTGTGTTAAGTGATGCCATGCCCCCCTTGTAAAGTATTTTCCTATCTGTTGTTAGTTTTCATAAATCTATCACGGTTGGCTGGATGTGCACATATAACGAAGCTAAACTCGGCCCACTACTGCACTGCCTGGAGGCGTGGCGTGTTTTTACTAGAACTGTTTAGCTTTCAATTCGCGCTTCCTTCTTAGCATTGTTTGCACTTATTATGAAATCGCCCAGGATAATCGAATTTACCTGTGCTGGTTTGGCCTACAGGTGTATGGGGTCATAATCATCGACGCTCTAACCAATATGTTAGTATGTTATCAAACTTTTTGCTGTTCTTGGTTTTAAAAACCTTGTACAATTTGACAAGGAATGCAAGTTCTTATTGGCTACCATTTACATATTTATAAACATTCTTGGAGTTTACTGATCTGGGTTATTTGTCACCTTGCAGCATCACGCAAGGGCCGCCGCATTGACAAGAGAAAGATGGACACACTGAGAGCCAAGCTACGACAGATCCAACAACGAAACAAGAGGCTGCAAAGAAGGCTGCAACGGCAGCGTCAGATGAGGACTGTTGCTGAAGTATTTGAGAGTATCCGCGTTCATGTGTCTCCAGCCGTCGCTGCACTCGTTGAGGCCCAGCTTAGGATGAGGGATGTAAGCGGGTTCGGTCGAGGATGGTGCAGCCAGAACAAGGCTTTGGATTTGGGCCTCATTTTCATAGCCCGAAAAGCTGTAAGTATTGTAGGCGACTGCTTAGGTTGTCACCAGTCCGATCACTGCAGCTGTGGCTTCAGTGTGTTCCACTGAGAGTTGGATTTTACCCCGACATTTTCGAGCGGGTAAAGAGGCGAGCAGCTTCCTTTTCACGAGCCGATCGGGCCGGCGGCATAGTCTTTGATGAGATGCACATTAAAAAAAAGGTCTCAGAAAACCCCTGATCTGACAGGTTCGAAGGGCTTAAATAGCATATTAATGGTGCGCAAGATGCAAACCTGTCAAACACGGCTGTCGTGTTTCTGGCAGAAAGATTCCGAACACCATGGAAGCAGCCACTTCGCTACTTTTTTGCTCATAAGGGCACGACTACCATTGTCCTACAGGATCTTCTTTTCCAGTGCTACAGCGTCCTTGTGGATGTTGGCCTGGAGCCAGTAGCTGTGGTATGTGATAAGGGGAGCCAGAACATCTCTCTTTTTTCACGCCTTGTAATTTCCGAGGAGCATTACATATATGTCAATGGCAAACCTCTCTTTTTCCTTTTTGATGCTCTGCACCTGCTGAAGTGCCCCAAAAACATGTTATTTAAGTATTACTTCAATGTTTGTGATCACGTAGTGAAAACCTCGTACATAAAGGAAGCTCATGAAAAGGACCGGTCACTTGAGATCTGTTCTATGCCCAAGCTGAACGAGAAGCACTTTAATATGACGTTCTGCTAAAAGATGTCGGTGAAACTAGCGGCCCAAGTGTTTAGCAACCACTGTGCTGCTGCAATGCATGCCTTTCTAACGTTCCAGCAATTGCCAGCTGCTGCTATTCACACAGCGAGATTCATTGAAAACATTGGCCGTCTCTTTGACAACCTAAATAGCTCGCACGAATTTTCCAAGACGCCCTTTGCCTCTGCACTGCATAATGGCTCTGTCCATGAGGAGTTTTTCAAAGAAAGCATTGAAGTTTTTGAAAACCTGCAAGCACTCGGATGTAGAAGGCAGCCAAACTGCATTTGTGGCTTCCGCTTAACAATGAGGTCTCTGAGGATGCTGTGCGATCACCTCACAGTTAATTATAATTTTACCTAGCTTTTAACCCGCCACTTGAACTACTGTAAGTGCTACTGTATTTGAGTGTGAAAGGCGCTGCTGACTCAGACTTTGGAAACCTCTTAGTTCCCTTCCCTTCTTTCACATCATTCGATGAGGCTTTTGAGCGTGTTTTTCGAGGCGAGCATCAACAACCTCATTTCAAAGGAGGGCATAGGGCAAACTCTTTGTGTACTTTTTTATCAGGAGGTCCAAACGTATCTTGCTGTGTGTAACCACGATGTCTATGACAATTTGTTTTCACTGTTTGCTAAAGTCAAACTACACTGGTTTGCACGAAAAAAAACACACTGAACTCGTTGATGCATCAGCAAAGTGTAAAGCTAGGCAGCAAGTGCAAAGGCTAAGCACGTGAGACCACTCAAAGTACATTTTCAAACAGTGTATTTGCTTTTCTAGCCTTTCGTATGGTGTAAAATACTTTATTTTCGTGGGCTCGATATTTCGTATTGTGTCTCTTTCGAAAAAATTTGGCGGGCGCAAAATTTCGAGATCAAGAGCGATATTTAATGCATTCATATCCATGGATGACTTATTTTTTTCGATTTTTATCAAATTGTGCAATTTTCGAAAAATAGGTTATCGCAAAAAGTAAGGTGCTAACACTGTTTTGGGTTACAGACTGCTCATGTGGTTTTGTCACGGATTCAAACCTCTGGTTTTAAGGTCCAAAAAACACTGGCCTATGTCGTGCAGCGTACTGGAGGGCTCCAAAATAATTTATGCGTGCACGGAAGGCTCCAGAGTACGCAGCACCATCGTACGCAAGTTAAAAAGTTCTTTGAATGATCGTACCCTGCCCAAGAACGGCAAAAAAACATCTGTTATTTTTTTCTGATTTTTTTTTTTCTGAGCTTTCCTCGAAACAGTTTAGAATATGGGATATTGATGGCTGTCTATAAACTGACAATGCCCACACAACAGGCAGCCAATTGTACATAGTGTTATGTGTTATCCTGTCATAATGTGATTTATGTATTCATCTACTAGTTTTTCTTCTACCTTAAGACTAGGTACTGATTGTATGCTTCTGATGAGTGTCCTGGTTGAGTGGTTGTAAGCAGTTGTATGTGAATAAAATGGTAGTGCGACATTGGACTTGCATTAGAATTACTGTCGTGTGACTTTAACGCTAACACACTCGAGCAACGGTATTGTTATCCACTTTTTTGTGAGGTCAGTCACCTTTAAGCCACTCCCATATTTCTCAAAAAGCTGAAGGAAAAAGCAAAACGCGGTTCTTTCGAAGTAGTTCTGTGGGATGAAAAAAAAAAAAAAAAAAAGATTCTCGAAGCGATCTGCCTAAAAAAGGCGGCTGCGTAAAAGGAAACGATTTTCGCGCAGAATTAAGGGTCCAAAGGAGATGGTGTAGATTCAACAAAACGAAAAAACAAACAAAAAAAAACAAAAAAAAACGACACTTGGGCAAGGACGACGCACTAAAAAGTTTCAAACGTAGCTTGGCACAGCTTTGAGACTTAGTGTGACTAAAAAGCTTTGTTTGAGACTTTTTAGAAACCGTGATTGCAGGCAAAAACGACGATCGTCCTTTTTTTTCCTGCAGTCCCAGTTTCTAAAAAGTCTCAAACAAAGCTTTTTAGTCACACTAAGCGATCGTCCTTTTTGCCTGCAGTCCCGGTTTCTTGTACTATTTAATTTTCGCGCCGAAAAGGACACCAAAGTGACGTCACGTTTTTTGTTTTTTTTTCGGAAGTGACGTCATTTCCTGTTTATTTTTTGTTCCGCCGGAAATGCTATCACGACACATAGATGGCGCTAGCGAAGCCACATGAGCCACCATTTTTTCGACACGTGGGCTTCTATGGAAGCTTCGCTACCATATGTACATATACCTTGCCGTTAGTCTCACGGCATGTCGCACGCCCGCTCTTCACCGCTGCCCGAGCGAGAGTGTCCTCCTCTCCCACTGGGTTTGCGCCGCGCGCACGCCTCCGCCGATTCTGGCACAAGTAACGCCCTCTCGTGGTCCAGTGGCGAACCATGGGTTTTGGTACCTTTTGTGTCGCCGACGTGTTTTCGTACCTTTCGTGTCGCAGACGTGTTTTCGTAAATTTCGTGTCGTCGACATGTTTTCGCTCTAGGACTTTGAAGGTCGATTGAACGATGAGACATATAAGGCTTTCGCCTTAATAAACGATCCATCGAGAAAACGTAAACTCCGTGAGAATGTTACGGTAGTGGTCGGGATAGAACGCGAAAGTTTGATAACATGCATCACCTGAATAAGAAGATAACTGAGAAAAACACGAAATTCATCCATGAGCCGAAGCCTACCTAAGCATGATATTGCCAAAACAAGAACTGGCATTGTGGACGCTGTTGTGGTTTATAACAGGGAAAAACACTTACCAGCAAGAAATAAAATGTTCTTTTCGTTCTTGGTGACAAGTGTTTATCATTGAAACACTGTGATTCTACATATTGTGATTTCTTGTTTTGACGATAGTATGCTTAGGTAACGTAGGCTCATAGAGAAAATTCGTTTTGATCAATTATCCTTGGATCCAAGTAATGTCATGTTCTCAAACTTTCGCGTTCGGTCCCGACCTTTTTTAGCCGGGCTTTTTTTAAAAACACGGTTCAATTTTCTCGGGAACGATCCCAGTACACTTGCACTCAAAACCACCGAGCCTGAATCTACTTTGCAGCGATCTAATCTCAGGGACAGTGTTTTCCTTGCAAAGCTCGCTGACGTAGTCGTGTGAGTCGCCATGTTTTCTTAGTTACGTAGGTCACTCCACACTCTAAAAAAGTTCACGAGTTCAGTATCTTGCAGAACAAGTAGACAGTCAATCCCGGCGAAAAGCATAAGGATCCCTGCTAACAACAAAGCTCAAAATAAGATTAGACCAAAACAACATAATGTGCGGCGGGACTATGAACAAGTGAAGCGTCACACGCATAACCCTTGCGCAGATCGCTTTCTTTCTTTTTTTGCAATGTCCGCAGGGACATTGCCCACGATAACTGACACGCATTTTTTCGGGTTATGAACATCCCGAATAGATTCTGAGTGGCATTTTTGATGAGTCGATATAGTAGCAACTGGCTTTCGCTCAAACACATGTTCGCTATCAAGTGAGTTTGGCGAGCTCATTCCACGACAAACAGATACTCTTCTTCTCAGTCTACGGTAAAGTTCGAAGCGTGCGACAGTCACATTTGCAGAGTTTCTTTCTTGTTCCCTATCATATCTGAATCATTGATCTGCTCCTTACTTGTCCAGGCAAAAATAAAATTCAAATAGAGCTAGGTATTTAACGCAACAGTGCCTCTTAATGTGTTTGAATGAGAAACAAGAAACATCCCAACATTTACCCATATTCGTTAATATTTTGTGTACCTATTATTCTACCCGTCGTCATTGCTAATTTTTTGCGCATCACCCTGTTTTCCTTTCTCGGTCTAGATGGTTCTCCCCTTCCGACCATTTGAAGCCTCGAACTGTTTGAAATGGTTAGTAGAATAGTCTACCCCATCATTAGGCCCGTTTTGAAACACCCTTTGTCCGTACACCCTTTACCTCAAAAGGCATGTTCGCGGGCCAGCGACTTCGGGTAGCCGCTATGGCTATGCAGCACGCAAGCACAAATTGCGTGAGCTGGACGCTAACTATACACAAAACCGGACAGATTTTTTAAATACTCTTTCCGGCTATTTTCGTTTTATGTTTACTTAGGGCGCTGTGTACATCCGGGCTCGGCCTAACCATTTGAACGATGCCTTCACGTGTTTCAACGGTAAGGAAACAGCGACTACAAGGACGACTCTTAGTTTTGGATTCATTTCTGTTGAAATAAGCGAGTCAAGAAGTATACATATCTCGGCTAATTCAATTATCTGTTTGCCTATTTATTTTTGTAAGTATTTACTGAACTCTCACAGCCTCAGAACTCGATAAAAAAAAGAATATATCAGCGTTCAAAGTCTTACTAGCGAGTCACTAGTGAGGGTGTTTTCGTTATCTCCTTAAACAATTCATGTTCTTTTTTTCAAAAAATAATAAAGATAAAACTTGTGTTGTTGTTCTTTTAATGTTGCCGTGTCGTACCGTGCTTAAAGTCCTGGACAGGTTAAAGGCCGACGCCCAGACACGAGATTCTGCAAGGCAGAACATCCTCCTCACCCTGGAGGAGGAGGAAACAGGCAACGGTGGACATGGTAGAACGGGGGAGAGGAGGCAGCGGGGGAAAAGTGGAAAGCGCGAACTGATAGTCGGTCTTTAAGACTGGGGAAGCCCCCCCCCCCCCCCCCCACCCCTTTCTACTTCAGCTCAGCAAACGCTGAAGTGGAGGTGACCTCCTCTCCAGCGTTCGCTCTGCTTAAGTGGAGAGAGGTGGGGGAGCTTTTACTTCCCTGTTAATTTATTTATTTATTTATCCATAGGGCCCTTTCGGGCGTTATATAGGAGGTGTGTGC
The DNA here is from genome assembly GCA_013358835.2 of Ixodes persulcatus. Classification (NCBI taxonomy): domain Eukaryota; kingdom Metazoa; phylum Arthropoda; class Arachnida; order Ixodida; family Ixodidae; genus Ixodes; species Ixodes persulcatus. The sequence goes on along the minus strand of JABSTQ010004918.1, from coordinate 56,395 downwards.
GTGTGTGTGTGTGTGGGGGGGGGGGGGGTCATAAACGTAATAATAATAATATATGAAAGTGAAAAAACATTCCATACAATCGGCAGATAACAAAACAAAGAAACAAAAAATTCACATATAAGTCGAGTTAACGATAAAACGTGACTGGATATGTTATACATTCGTTATTGAAATGGTGAAAATTTGGGCGAAAGTGATCGACACAATATCGCTGGGGCTGTTCCATTCGGAGATGGCGAGAAGAAGTGGGCAGTTTTTGAGTAGATTGGTGCGGGCAAACATGGGACGCACTTTGAAGGGATGGTCGACGCGTTAACCTGTCAGCGACTCTGGGAGTGTAAGGAAAGCGTAAGCTTGCCTTTAAGCTTAAGGAATCGCTCAAAAAGCATTTCCTCCGTCAACATTCTACAAGCTCACGCTTTCTATCGAGCACACAGGTACAGCTGCAACAGAAAAATAGTAGCACAAGTGACCGACGACCGAAGCGGCAAAATCGCGACACGCGGCGCTATTGTTCTCGAGCGCGCCGATAGCGAGGGTGCCAGTCACGTTCCATGTCTCAAAGCGGGGGTGGCCGGCAGAAAACAGCCCATCCTAAAGCCCTCATTTTAACAGCTATCTTATCCCTCAATTTTCTGCCGGCCACCCCCGCGTTGACACATTTAACGTGACTGGCACTCTCGCTATCGGCATGCTTGGGAAGAAGAGCGCCGCGTGTCGCGATTTTGCCGCTCCTGTCATCGGTCACTTGTGCTACTCTTTTTCCGTTGCAGCAGTGCGTATCTGCGCCCAGCACACGAAACATCAATCGTTGCCCTTTCTCAAACCAGTTCAACCAATGAGAGAAACGATCGGTCAGGTGCTCCAACTGCCACGCAATCTGAATGGCAAAAGTGGTGGACGCCATTTCGTTTTCGCCACTCAAACCTCGTGACAATTGGGTGAGTGATACCGCTTGCCCTTCTTACTGGCTAATCCTAATGGCAGGCCAATGATTGATGTTTCAAACGCATCCCATGAATGGTTCACAGGATACACTTTACAAACCTCTCCATCGCTTATTACCTGAAAAAAAGTGCTGAGTCACTGGTTTGTTGACGCAAGCGCGGCGCCAGTTATTTCGCAGAAGAGAGCTACCGCACGCGCTCATAACGTTTTCTACAATTTAGTAGAGACAAGGATGGCGACACGCACTACCAGAGACTCCTCTATGCTCACAAAGCCTGGCAATTGGACGACGGGGCCATAGAGTGCCCGGTCGCAGATTTGGAGCGCGAGGATCTGGTAGCGCAGAGCATCAAAAAGCCGTTTCTCGGAGAACCTGGACGTCAGCGCACAGCTTTTGCAGCGGCGAGGACCCAAAACATACTTGGTCGCTCGGGAGAAGTGTGTTTCGGCGTCTCGCCGCAGCGGGGTGCCAGTCACGTGGCTCTCCTCTCATCCGTTGTCTGCCACTCCACCTTTTCTATTTCGACGGCCGCTTCTCGTGGCGATCCGCCCTAGGCTTTGTCAGTATATAGGAGGCTATAACGGTATAACTCTAAAAAAAAAGTAGCGCGTCTACTTTCCCACACAACACTCGGAGAGCCAATCATCGCAACTTACGGAGGCAGCTCAGCGAATGACGATGCCGAAACACGTATGTTTAGACCAAAAACGCACTCTGGGTTGTGACATTAAGCAATCCAAAACGTCACGCTTTCATTGCTTAATGCCACAACTCAGACAGCGCTTTTTTTATCTAAACATGTTTCGGCATCGTCATTCGCTGAGCTGTCTCCGTAAGTTGCGATGATTGGCTCTACTAGTATTGTGTGGGAAGGTAGACGCAGTGGCTTTTTTTAGAGTGTAGGCCAAAATATAGCCCAAATGATATAGCTCAAATGGGTATTCACGATCGACGCCATATGTTATTTATTTATTTCATCCGGCAGGCCTTCACAGGTCCAAACAGGATGGCGGAAAAAACAAAAAACTCTCCAAAAAGGGAGGACGACGAAGTGATCTCGGAGTGTGGTTTCCCCACTTCGAGCTCCGTGAGAATTCCCTGAAATTCAGGTCTAAAGCCTGAATCCACCCTCAATTCACACTGAAGACTTACCTGCACACCACCCGCAAGACTGCCGTCGAAATCCCGGCGAAAAAAGTGAGTCTCCTTGATTATTCGGACACTTTCCGCCCAGACCACGCAGTCCGCCGCTAAGACTACTTTGGAGCACAGGCCCTCGCTGGCGCGGCGCGCGTTGCGCGCCGACTTCGCCAGCGTAGCTCGACGCTAGGCTCCCAGAAGCCCTCCAACTCAGGCTCGATCGACGACACTCGCCGATCGGAACCCCTTGAATTCACCCCGACCAACCATGGCTCACTACGCAAACGAGCACTCCCAAGCCTCGTGGAGCAGTCGCCTGCCCACCATGGCTGATTTACGCGACACCACGCCCTGGAAGAGCACCCCATCAGCCCAGAAACGATTAAATCAATACGAAACCGTTATAATCAAACTACAGACCGGAGTTGACCTCCGTCAAGTACCCCAGACCGAACTCGGCTTAGCCGTTATCACGACCGCTAAGCTCACCACAGCTGAGCGCGGAGAAACCTACATCAAAGTCAGAAATCAACAAAACTTGATCGCCGTAGACACATACAAACAGAGTGCCCGGGACAAGCTTCTACTGATTGAATCGCTCCCTATACAAGGCAGAGACCACGCCACCCGCACCTACTTGGCCATGAACAGGGACCATGCCCGCGGTGTAGTACATGGTGTTCAGGGATGGTCGAACGAGCGGCTACTTGAGAACATCGGATGCAACGGAAGAAAACTCATATCCGCCCATACCATCGGCAACAGCAATACCGCTCTTCTTACCTTCGAAGGACTCTACCCCCCAAAATACGTCACCATAAACTGGGTAGTTACACGAGTGTACCCCTATAGGCCTCGAAGCCTAATATGCGGCACGTGTTTGAACATCGGACACAAATCCGAGGTCTGCCCGCAGAAGAACCACCTCAAGTGCTGCCAGATATGCAGCAAGGAATTTCCACCCGACTCCGAAATTAATGGGAACCACCAATGCACCCCATACTGCAAGAACTGCGACGAAGACCATTCTCCACTCGACCCCATTTGCCCGGCCCGGGTCTACGCCGACGAACAACACAACCAAGGTATCTTATACCGCAAGAAAAGACAACTACTTGCCTTAAGGCCGATGCCCCGACGCCCAAATGCAAGAGCACCTCCCCAATCGCACCACTACCTAGAAATAGCCAACCGGTATGCACTACTGGAAGACGAATACCCGATGCTACCGCAGAAACAGGACCAAACCAACCCCCCCGGCACCGACCGCAACGCAGGCCAGGACAGGCCCAGAAGACCACCTACCCAGAAGCCGACCCACACGCCGGTGGACAAACTTCCAAGAACCAACAGACGCCCCAGGGCCCGGGCCAGGAGCCTGAGTCTGCCGAGGATGAGTGACCCATTCCTCTCTTCTCAAGACGACCCCAAAAGCATGTTTACCAACACAATGTCGTACCGGGAAGCCCTCATCAAAGCGCGCACGAACCCAACAATTTGCAATCAAGCCCGAGCGATCGCTATGGGGATCCAACACAGACACACACAGGCCCCCAAACCCCTAATAGCGCCACCATCACGAAACGAACATCACTCCATGAATCAGGACAGCATGGAGGAAGCGGACTCGGTAACGACGCCGTCACAACCCCAGCCTGCTACAGAGATAACCCTAACTGCACTTGTGCAAATGGTGCACCAACTAACAATTCAAAATCAACAAATGCAACTTCAAATCAACCAAATGGAAACAAAGATTAATCTTCTCGTGAGCCGCAAAAGAGGCTACCAAGACCAAGAGCCACAAGAAGGGACCAAAGTGCATATCCAAGAGACCACTACCCCACAAGAACGAGGAAATGAATAAAACAACACAAAGCAACCATAGCACCACAATATGGCAATGGAACTGTAGAAGCCTCCGAAGAAAAAAAGCCGAACTCGCTCTTCGCATACAACAGACACAACCCAAACCCGACATTATCCTCATACAGGAAGCCAACGGAGACCTCAACATCCCAGGTTACCAAAAGTTCACTCAACCCAGCATCTGCGTCACACCTAGGAAAAACAAAAAGCTACAAACGCCCAACACAGTTATTGCCCCAATAACCACGACAGCTACCTACGTAGCGAAGCACATTCCATCCAACCAAATCAACACCGACCACCTCAACGATCAAAACCAAGAAATCGTAGGCATCGAGTGCCAGCCACCAAACCAATCCCAACCAATTACATTATTCAACGTATATTGGCGACCAAATACCAAGATCGCGAAAACGCAGTGGATCCGAGACCTGGCTCAAAAAACAAAAGGTCATCGAGTCATCATCGCAGGTGACTTCAATAGTCACCATCCACTTTGGGGATACGAGAATACAAATCACAACGGCAACACATTGCACAATCAAACAGCACAACACAAATTCCACCTCATCAACAATGTCACCGCCACTACAAGAATCGGCAACAGCGTTGAGAAAGACACCAGCCCGGACCTCTGCTGGTCGAACAACCCCACCGGCATAACATGGTCAAATACCGAAGAAACCCTAGGTAGCGACCACTACATCCTCCAAATCGAGGTCGCCCCACCCACGACCAATCGCAAGAAGTCTGACAAATCCAAACAGAACCTTCCCAAAGCGACCATCACCAAATGGGAGAAAGTCCGAAATGACTTAGAACAAAACGAACCCCCCGACAACTTTAGCGCGTGGGTCAAGGACATTACAGAAAGCATCAAGAAACACACTGCCACACCTACCAAGACAGAGGAGTCACCCAGCATAGATAGACATTTACTCAATCTATGGGACACCAGACACAAGCTGGTTAAGAAATGGAAAAATAAAAAAACAAATCGGAACCTCAAGAAGGTCATTCAGAAGATCACCGAGGAAGCGCAAGATTACGCCCAGAAAATCGCCGACGACCATTGGATTGAACTATGTAACGGATTCAACGGCCAACTCCACACCACCAGAGTCTGGAACATACTGAACACACTGCTCGACAAAAAGAAGCCAAAACACTCATTAGAAAAAATCAAACTTAAACAGGGCTATAAAAATGAAGAGTTGGCGACCAAACTCCACACACTCTTCTACCCCTATTCTATACCATACAACCCGGTACCAGGTCAGACCGCCCTCACTGATGACACGCGAATAACCGAAACGCAGGAAGGATCAGACAGCCCCTTTAGCAAAAACGAGCTGTTGACAGCCCTCTACTCCATCAAACGGAACACCACCCCCGGACCAGACAGCATAACGTATACGATGCTTAAGAACTTGCCTAAAAACTACATCGATGCCCTCCTTAATCAGATTAACCAAGCCTGGGAAAGCGGCAACATTCCTCATGAATGGAAGACCGCTGAAGTCATCCCCATCCCCAAACCAGGCAAGCCACCCACCGAAATCACGAACCTAAGGCCCATCTCTCTCACATCTTGCGTCGGAAAACTCATGGAAAAGATGGTCCTCCGACGACTGGAGTGGCACCTGCACAACCAGGAAACCTTCCACCAGACCATGACCGGATTTCGTAGACACGTGTCTACACAAGACACGATGCTACGAATCAAACAAGACGTCTACGACTATCCAAGCACAGCTCAAACTCGCACGATAATTGGCATAGACATCCGCAAAGCATTTGACAACGTCAGTCACCAAGCCATTTTTGACAAAATCGCTGAAATCAGTCCAGGCAAACGATTAGAAGCCTACATCAGAAGCTTTCTTTCCAACCGCACCATACGGATCAAAATTGGAGAATATAAAAGTGAAGAGAGAGTAATTACCACCGGGGTACCACAAGGCGCCATACTATCACCCACGCTTTTCAACATTGCCATGAAGGACCTACCTCACAAACTTCACGATATCACGAACCTCCAATCAGCAGTATATGCGGATGACATCACACTATGGTGCTGCAGCGGCTCCCCAGCACAGCAAGAACATACATTACAAGAGGGCCTAGACGCTGTTCATAACTACATCCACACATTGGGACTGTCCTGCGCCCCAGAGAAAACCGTGTTCGTCGTGGTCCTCAACTCCAACCAACCACAAGCAGAAAAAACCCGTGACCTCATCCAACTGAATCTCTCAGGACACACCATCCCAAGAAGAAAAAAAATCAGAATATTAGGATTTTGGCTAGACCAGAATGGCAAAGCCAACGATTGGGTCCACAAAACCCTAGTACAGATACACCAGATTACACATATGATCAGCAGAGTCACCCGAAAAAGGCACGGTCTAAAAGAGCACGAAATCAAGAAAATCATAGAAGCCTTCATTATCTCCCGAGTAATGTATGGACTCCCATACTACTCTCTCACTAAAACGCAACTCTCAAAAATAGAAATAAGCATACGTAAGGCCATCAGGATCGCCTTAGGCGTTCCAAAATTCACCCCCCTTCACCTTCTACAAGCCACAGGACTAATGAACACGCTAGAAGAGAAAACGGAAATCCACAAAATTGGGCAGATACAAAGGCTCCAAACATCCCAGCACGGCAGAAAAATCCTTCAGACACTGGGATATGACATCACCTCACTCCCCCCTATCCCGCCGAAACCGCCCCCGTGGGACACCATACCAAACATCATGGTCAGACCCATTCCCAAAAACATGGACCCGGAGCGCCACCAAGAACGAAGACAAGAGAGGGCCCATATGCTCTCAAAACGACCAGAACCCACCAACTGCATCTACACCGATGCCGTCTACTTACACCACACTCAAGAAGGTGCGACGGCCACAGCCGGCCCTACGAAGAATACAAAACGAAAACACCGCGAGGCCCCATCACCCACTAGCCTGGAAGTGCAAGCCATCGCGGAGGCCATTCAAGAAAACGCCCAGCTACAAAGCATCACAATCCGCTCTGACAGCCAGGGCGCCCTGAGAACATTCAGAGAAAACAACCTACCACCTCATATAAAGACTAACCTCACCAAGATAATGAAAGACCACCCAGACCTCCGAGTCACATTGGAATGGGTTCCAGGCCACACAGGAATCGAAGGCAACGAGCTGGCCCATCAGCTCGCCCGTGAAGCAATTACTGAACCGGGACCTTCCACTCCTTGGCCACAAACATACGACCCTTACATACACAGGAAGACACTTCACACCAACAGAACCAACACACTGTTGGAATGGAGAGAGAACAGGACCACTCTCCCATCCCCCTCACAATTTCTGAACCGACTGCACTCTACACTGGTACGAAGAGCCCAGACTGGCACCCTCCTTACACCGCACATAACGCATCATTTATTGGGACGCGAAGGTCGACCGAAGTGCGCAAAGTGCCACCGATACCCTAACAATAAACACATCCTTTGGGACTGCCCTCACAACCAACAAGCTCTACAAGAAACTCTCAACACAATACCGAAAATACTTCACCCGAGCAGCTGGGAGGAATGGATCGCTCCCCCACCCGCACACAGCACTCTACTCTGGAGTTTGCTTGTAAAGCATATAGAAAAATGCCGGGAATTTATAGATGACGTCCTGGACTAGCAAGGACCAGAATAAATGTTTATTCTCTCTCTCTCTCTCGTATCATCAGGTCTATAACGGCCCGAACCACTTGCATGCAATACTTGCATGCTATTGCATGCGAGCTAATGACTGATGACTCTAAACAAAAACCGCCTTCGATCTATCATGACGGACCTGACATTGCGAGATGTGCTAAGAACGGAAACGAGTACAATGACACCTGATATCTGAAACCTGACTGCAGCCAAAATATGCAACACGTCGCACTAGGTGCGGCCTGCACAGTTTTTAATAAACATAATTTTGGCCCGACTAATTTTTTTAATTGTGCACCCCTGGTCTAGCACTTAACAGTAGATAATAGGCTTAGTAGGAGTCGTACCCTCTCTCCTAACACATTTCCATGAGTTCCCAGAGAGCTGCCAGGTGACGCAGTGTGTATCGAAAACCACATATTCTGCCATTCGCATTTCATCATTCTCCCGACAGTACCTTGTACTTGGACATGCAAAGGGAACAAATTAACATTGACGGCAAAAAATGTAGAGCAGGAAACGACAATAATAAAGGGGTTCCTCTTAAGTCCTGTGAAACCTACTAAACAAACCTGTCTTAGACGAGTTGGGATCTGCGAAGTGGCCTATGATGGAGTGGCCTATTCGACAAGTTGTCTATCGACAAATCGGTCTTTGACCATCCTGCTTTCAACAAGTTTGCCGGATACCACGACACACAGCCATGAGCGCCCGCAGAAATATTCCCTAAAGGGGGAGAGGGGCAGCAGGGAAAAAGAAAAAAACTCTTGTTTTCTTGCGTCTTTCCCAGAAGTAGAACGCTACAACTTCCTCCCACCATTCCTTGGAGCCACACCTCCAAGCGCTCTTGCACACATGGGACGTCGACGACCGTTCGCGCCTTCGTTCTCAACAGCAGCACTACCATCTGCAGCTCCAAAAACACAAAATTAATGTGATGGTCGTAGCACCATTGAAAATTGGACGAGTTGGTTATGCATAGTAACGAAGAGGAAAACAGCGCCAAAAGTACGGAGGACAAAGAACGAGGAACACACAGACCGAGCGCTGTGGTGGTCGGTTGAAACGATAAGGGGTAACAAGAACGAACGGGCGCCCATGCACGCAGAGAACTTCGGCGACCGTTCGCGTCTTCGTTCACAACTGCACCACGGCCATCTGCAGTTCCGGAAACACAGAATGAAGGTGATGGTCGGTTGGCAAACGGTAAGGGGTGAAAACACCGAACGCTGCACAGACGACGCACAGATAAACCACACATCACAGTCGCTGCAGAGCGGTCGCAAAAACAAGAGACCTCGAATAGCCACAGCTCGCTCTCAGTCCTCGTTGCGTCACAGCGTTGTCGTCTTTGCACCGTTGGTTTCAGTGGTCGCAGCCAGAATCAGGGCCCAGCAGTCAAGGCAACCAAGGCAGCCGAAGCATGATATCTGGCCGAAGTGGCCGAGGCCCAAAGCCCGTCGCTATAGCAAGCCGGCAACAGCCAGGCGGCGCCAGCAGAGTGAGAGCCCACGGTTATACCCTGTCTCGTTGTAACTTGGCAAAAGGTGAATGGCAAGCCCCACATCGCGTGCCGAAGGCTTCGAAATGCGCGACGTGTACGAGCGCAACCCACACATATTGGAGCATGACGCAGCGAAAAGCCTGATCCTTCTTCGGAGTAGAGGGGCGCTCCGATGATACGCTGTCACGGCTTCCTGGGATACCGATACTGGGTATCTTTACTTTTACTCTGGTGGCGCCGCTTAGCCTAGCGTCTGAAGCGAGAAATACTGGGTATCCCAGGAAGTCGTGATCGGCTTCCTGGGATACCCAGTATTTCTCGCTTCAGACACTAGGCTAAGCGGCACCACCAGAGTAAAAGTTCACGTTTGAACAATGTAGCCGCCACTCTCAGGTTTACCCAATATTTCTAGCTCCAGTCGCTAGAGGGCGCCAAACCAAACAGCATTGCAGGTTGCCCATTGCAGCTGATCGCAGCCGCCATCTAAGCACAGTGTACGTAGCAGTGTCGGCATGGTTTCGAAGCTTAGCTGTTTATGACGGATGTGTTTACTCTTTTGTTTATGAATGTCGAAAACGCTACGGCAAAAGAAACGTCTGAAGGATGGACCTCGCCGTATTGGTTCCTGCGTTAACGACCAATTCAACCTGGGTGTCCAAATTTTGTTTATCAAACAGCGTCTGCTGAAGTTTGTAGCAATGATATTTGTATAGTTTTCCTTGGCGTCAGTGGATATTAAGGACTTTATTTTTTCTTTCGATCGGTCTGAGTTTATTTATTTTTGTTTTGGTAAATAAAAAAACAAAAAAAACTTCACTTCTCCCAGCTATTGAGCTTTTGACCACTTCGTCAGTAGCGATGTTCTACCTCTGCGCCAATTGGACATACAGAAAAGTGTCCTGTTCTTTTCTTATTAACTTCCGTTCCTTCCTTCTCTGGGGAGCGCGGCCACGGGTAGTCGCGCTGTAGGCTGTGTGGTCTCCCGCGAAGGTCGACACGTTCGGCGATGCCAGGAGACGAACCCAGCCGTCTGGACGCCGCTGGCTGGTCGGCCGGACCGGCGAATGGGTGGGCCATTGCGCAGCGGACTGAGTGCTCCCCCGAGAAGGTCAACACGTTCGGCGATGCCTGGAGCCGAACCCAGCCGTATGGTCACCGCTGATTGACTGGCTGCACTGCGGTCTGGGTGGCCGATCATAACAGCGTCAAGAAGAAGCCTCCTAGTACTGAGGCTCGATATGCATTAGGTATTCAGCCATCGACGCCGCGTCTAGTCTCATCTAAGACCTCCTGTTTCATTGCGTCGCACCGACCGAATCAAAATTAACATGGCGGTCGCCGTGTCGGTGGCGATGCGTGTTTCCGAGGTCGGCTAGATGATTATTCGTGTGAGACCGAACCAAAACACGTCTTTTACAACCTCGCATGATTTGTGAATGAATTATTCAATACACAACGTGTAAAGGTATGCTAATTTGTGTAAATAACGTGTTTTTCAGCCAAAATATTCACCCTATACACGGGACTTGCAGCAGTGTACGTGCCAAATTCTGAATTGAATAGTGATTACGCGAATGGCGCAAAATTTGAATTCCTAGTGCCCGACGTTTCACACATGTTTAGGCACATTGAATGCTGCTGGACGAAAATTGGGTTTCTTTAAATATGCAGTCCTTATAATGACATAGAGTCCTCGCAGGTCTAGGCTGGATTTCAATCAAGCAAGCACTGGGAAAATATTCTTAAGGTACAATAAAAATGTATTGACGTTACTGAAAATATAAATCCAATCGGACTGGCAAAACAACACATCTCTCATTTTCAATACAGAGTATTTGACTTTTGGTATAGTCCTATTGCACCCAACCTGCGCACCTGCTACATTGTTATAACAAGTATTTTTGTTTTGGCCGTGACGTGACAGATAGCGGTATTGCACACGAGGATAAAAATTGAAAGCACAACGGCAAGAAGTCTGTTCACCGTGACTTGACACGTAGCAGCATTGCACACGAGAATAAAAAATGAAAGCACCACGCATTAGGACTTCGTCCATCGCCACTTGACACGTAGTGACATTGCTCACAAGGATAAACAAATTAAAGCCCAATGGCAGGAAGTCTGCCAACCGCGTCTTAACTCATATCGGCATTGCACACGAGGTTGATGATGAATACGCATTTATTTTAGAAGGTATGGCTCTCAGTCCTAGTTGGAAAAAAGGAGAAGAGGAGAGGGTAGGTGTTCAAATGCAGGTCGTCTTCAGGCTGTAGGGCTTCAGATGCGGAGAATGATGCCGGTCTGTTTGGCAAAGCATAGAAGACCAAGCAGTGCTTGCCTTGCCTGGCTCGATATTGTCGCAGTGACCCAGTCCTTGTACGTGATTATGAGCAGTTTCCGGCGGAATCGGTGTCAGAGCAGCTCTTCTGCAGCACATTCTCATATCGGCGCCTTGGAAGATGTCCAGAATAGATTTGTGCATTTCATTCTTTCACATTACCAGCGCACATCGAGCGTAAACTCTATGAAAACATTTCTATCCTTGACTACTTTTTCTATACGCCGAAAGTTTTATCGTTTATGTTTAGTTCAAAAAAAGTCACAGCATATCCACGTGGTGAATGATGATGAGTGGGCGAAGCTCCGGAGTGAATCGTCGGTAAACCAGCGATTCTTCCGTTAATTCGGCGGTTATTGCCGCCACAGTGTCGACGCCGCAGGCTCCGTCGTCAAAGATCAAGGTATGCGCCATTGTGTTGAGTGCAATCACAGCCTGCATAGGATCTTCGAGATCGGTAACCTCCGGCGCCGGCTCGATCTCGTCGTCGTCCACGGCGCCGTCGTCTTGCACGTTTGCGAGGCGCCTCCAATCAATTTTGATTTTGAGGTACTTGTATAACGGAGAATGCTCGAGATGTTTGAGCCACTCGTGGATGTTACGTTTCTTAACGAGACCCCTCTTATACGACGGTTTGCACACGAGCCGGCGCTTGAGATGAACGTCGATGGCCACGTCGTCCGGAATGTTCCGAGGTAAGCATTGCACCGTGGTGGGGACGTTTATCGGAACGTTAACCACTTGCCCCTTGATGCCATACTGTCCATTACCGTGCGTCAACCGCCTTATGCTCATGAACGGCAAACGAGGAGCGATCAGTCGTTCTTCCACAAGGTTCAGAGGAGGTAAGTGATCCGGTTTGGGTGGGTACGTGTAGCCGTAAGATACGCTCATTGGAGGCACCTTTCCCGCCACTAGCGAATCCTTGCAGCTATAGCAAATCTTGTACTCACCGCTGCTGGCAGGGAACTCGCGCTGCAGCACGGCGATGGTATTGGCGCGAGCCTGGTCGTTCTTTATGGAAGATATTGTGACTAGACTGTTTGAGAACCACAATCTATCACACACACCACAGCTATGGCCGAACGAAACGTCTAGAAAGTCTCGCTTAAACCGCGCGTCGGCACCTTCGGGCTGAGCTCGCCTGATGCGTTTTGCAGACGCCTCACGAGCTCTCGCTGCATCGGGGTCTGCCTGCCGATACGCGCGCTTTCTTGCCGCTTCCCGTTCCCTGACGTTCTGCAGATCCTCTTGGCGCCGCTGCCGTGCCGCTTCGGCTTCCCGCTCTCGTACGGCCGGATCTTGGCGACGCTGCCGTGCCGCTTCGGCTTCCCACTCTCGTACGGCCGGATCTTGGCGGCGTCGCCGAGCAGACTGACGACGCGATTCGGCTTCCCGCTCTCGCACGGCCGGATCTTGGCGGCGTCGACGCGCAGCCTGACGACATGCTTCGGCCTCTCGCTCTCGCACGGCTGGATTCTGTCTGCGAGCGCGCGCTGCCGCCGCCTTGCGCGCTCTCCGCTCCGCAGCCTTGTCTACTGCCTCCATCCAGCTAAACTACGAGCAGCGCCAAGAGCGAGTGCCTTTTATAACATGAGCTAAGCGCCATCTGTCATCTCTACATAAAGTTAATTCCGGAACACGCCATCTCTTGAGCCATTCATAAACTAAACCTCGAAGTGGCTACATACCCACAACTAGGAGGGACAGACCCACGCCTTAAGGAGCTTCGCCCCTAAAATATTTTCCCCAACCCAATCCTTCAGATTGAACTCGTACTGGAGCCATCCTATAGATATCATAAAGCAATGATCCCATACATGAAGTCGAAATGACACAGTGCCACACTAATACCTACTACAGATCATTCATGCCTCGTGCGTCTGCTGACTGGAATCACCTTTCCACATCCATCGCCACGTTTGTTAATAATGTTGATTTCAAAAATGCCGTATCCGAACTACTAGAACTTGATTCGTGATTTGAGTGTTTTATTAACTTGTACGTTATAATCCCACCCCCTCTGTAATGCCTTCGGGCCCTGAGTGTACCAATAAATGACATAAAAGAAATGAAATCAAGTGCTCTAAATGCTGGGGGCGGTGCGTCATTACAATATGGGCAAAGGATGTCTCTCTCCGGTTTGTTTGTCGCTGTGTCGTGTGGTTGGGCGTCTGGTGCTGCGCGGCAATCTCTGCGCGGCGTGTAGTCTCCCCATCTAACTAACACGTTGGGAGTTAGTGCGAATCCAGTTCGCGCCTTGTGGACTAGCGAACTTGGCACGCGCATTCAAGCTTTCTAGGCAGCTGCTGTTTCAAAGATAGTATACGGGCTTTAATGAACGACTTATATTGAGCTCTACATGTTCCACGTTTGGGCCGAGTAGAACCCGGTTGTCTCGTCAGGTAGAGTCTGGTGTCACAGGTACAAACTCACCCAAGCGTTGATGGAGGCGGTCATTCCTTGCCTGCCGCCTCGTGGGCATGCGTGTTACCCATTTTTGCCATCCGTGTGCCCTGGGGTCAATGCAGTCATTACGTGACCGTCGCTTTCGGTCAGGAGCTGTTGGCACATGTGCTTAAAGGCCGACGAAATCGAAAGGGTCGTTGTTCGTCTTATGAGGGTGTCTTTTCCTTCTTGACACTTTATGTAGCTACACATCTTGCTGCATTCCTTCATTAGCAATTGAACCACTAGACGTATAGCTTCGAGTTCCAGCGTGTGTATATCCCAGAGTGCTGCATCCCCAGTTCTTCTCTCTGTAAGGATGTCGAACCGGAACCGAACCGTTGTTTTCGGCCTAACCAGAACTGAACCAAATCGAAATCTTCGCTGCCATCTTGGGACTGAAGTGAAACCGTACCGAAGACCATATAACGGTAACAGGTTCAAAACGGTTCAATGTATTTTTTTTTTGTGAGTATCACAAAATGAATATATGGGAATAAAAATTGGAAGCTGTATTTCTATTTATTGGTCAAATCGTCAGATACAGAATTGCAATGTATGATAAATTGTGGGTTTTCGTGGTGCGTTTGTATTGGCACTGTGATTCACCATGTCTCACGTTGTCACGTGACGTCATGGTGTCAATTCATACTGTCAGGTAATTTTATGTGACGCCGTGACGTCGCGTGGCTCACTGAGCTAAGTCGATCTAGTTTGAGGAAGTCACTAGAACTATTAAGCTTGTCGACAGCTTGACGTAACATGACATCGCGATTTCGCACCGAAAGTCACGTGACACCGTGACGTAAGCGATTTTCATAACCCCTAGTCGAGTGCTCAGGTTCATGACAATCAGCATTGCAATACATTCGGGTAACGGCTCATGTTCAATTAAATATGATAATAGCTTAACTCTAACAATATCTGGAGCTCAGCCCAAGCTTTTGCTTTCCAAACCCTAGCGCATGACTGTGAACACTCACGGTATATAATTAGCGTCAGATCACGTGGCCGCTTGTTCAAATTGCGAGGTGAGGAGAGGATCGACAGATGTCTATTTATTTTTCCTGCATCTGCTATTGCGCGGAGGGGAAAACTAATGGATGTTTTCGTAGGCTATGAACAGTATTTACTGAAAGTGCAAAAAATGTTGCACGACCAATTTTACATCATTGAGGCAGCCCAAAAATGTTTCGTTGTTGCTGAACTACCTCGGAAAGATGTCCCAGAGACTAGAAGTATTGAAATGACTAAACGTGACTTATTAATATGACGTTACCTAGAACTACATGTGTGTACGGGAGGGATACTTGAAGAAAAATAAAAGATCCTACTGGCCTCAGAGGGACACCCGAACGTTGGCAGTCGCTCTAAGTCTCACACAAGCGTCGTTCTCAAGTTATTCTCTAAGTTTCGACAACGTTTGTATTTTGTTTTAAAGGAACATAAAACGATTTTTATACAATCACTAAATACTACTTAGAATCACTCCCCAACGTTAATAACTGAATAAACGTGTCTTAGCTCTTCTTTCTAGACAGTGACAGTCGGCAAAAAATTTAGAGAAGTGTGAGCATCGTTCATCCCTTCAGCTTGGTGCCAGAATCGGCCACGTGGCCTGGTGCCTGTCCCATGCCGCCAACGTTAATCCTACCCCCGCGCTGGGGCTCGGAAAAAAGAAAACGCGTGCTGAGCTCCAGGCATTGTTAGAGTTCGTCTATTCCGGCTATTCTCATCACCACAGTTGTGGTTGGACACGGGTCACAACCCGAGTGTCCTCCAAGGCATTGATTCTTACGATCCGATGCTCAGTGCTCACGTAGTTCTCCTGTCCAATCCACGAGCCGCGCTCGACTCTCGTCAGGCGGGTGGTTTTGATCCAACGTTATTAGGTTAGCTCAGTTACGGAACTGCTCATAGACGCTGCATGCACGAGCAGTACCCCCCCCCCCCCTCCCCCTCACTTACCACGACTCGCCTCCCGTTGTTCGACGCGCCGGACGGCTGCTTTGGTGATTGCAGTGTATTCTATGGGACACGTACGTTTCGAAGCGCAGCGTCTAGATGGCGTTCCACCGTGCTCTATGAAACACACACTTCGTAAATGAAAATCTAGATGGCGCTTCGAACGACGGGAGGCGGACTGAAGTGATTGAGGAGGGGTACTCCCTTCCGCGGGAGTTCCACGACTGATGTAATTGAATAAAGTTTGTTTGGATCACAAAATTACGTCATCAACATTTGCGAAGGCAAGACTGAAAGAAATGGTCTCATTTTATCCTCGCGATTTCACCGCGATAAAGAAGGTTTTGAATCAGTGGAGGTTTGTGTGAGCATACTTGGGCCAGGACCAGTACTCCTCTGAAAAGTCATGAACGTTCCAACAGGATATCGTTTTATGACCCCGTTAAACTTCACAGGGTGCAAAATAAAAGCAATAGAGGGTTGCTGTTAACAAGTGACAAATATAATTGTCGAATTAGCACACCCAAACGGCGGAGGCAATTCCTCAGGAATGCTAAATATTCTCTGGAGGAGCAACAAAAAAAGAAAAGTGTGTGTGCGTGCGTGTGTGTGTGTGTGCTGTCATACTGTGTTGTAAAGGTTCCTCTTCCCCGCATCTTCGGCGCAGACCAAAAAGCGCGTTTTTGTCTTGCCAGACGCTCGCGCCGTTCCACACGACGGTGCACTAAGAATAATATTGCGTGCCTTTCAAATACTTGGCTTTCACTGAGCGCGGACCTCCTGCAGCGTGCATTTTGCATCGTTGAATTTGATTTTTTTAGCAAAAAGAAATCACAATGACCACCAGCATATAATGTGATGACGTCACGTGCATACCATGTTAAACAGTACAGCATTCTGGTGAAATGCGTTCGCAGCACTAGCAATAGATGTCCTAATTGTAAAGCTGTGCAGTATTTATAGCAGTCTCGCGATGACGTACGGCAGCCTGTTAGAGCGTATGACTATTGAAGTATAGTGTTTTGAAGTGAGGAATCAAAACAAGTGCACGTAAAACCGAATATAACATTAGCCTCCCGAGTCAGTATTTCACGAAGTTTTGAGCTCATGCAAGCTGATGAAATGTGATTTATATTAGGATGTTAAGAATCTTTGTCTGTCCTTCGCGCTATTTAAGCATAATTCGGAATTTCATTACATGCATCTTTATGCATCTCTTTTTCCAGTAAGGCGTTCGGTAATGGATTATTTAAAACCAAACTCCATGAATTATTTCTCTTTTTTTCAAATTTTGTAAATTTTCCTTCCAATCTATCATGTGACAACAGAGTCCTTTTTGGCATATCCTGCAACCCGATGTTTCACATGGCATTCAGCGAACAAAAAACACGTTTACGCAGACTCAACAGCTCGCGTAGTTTCGAGTAGCGTCCTTCTGTGTCGGTCTCAAGCGATTATGTGAACTTTAGAAAGTAAAATGTATTGATCATTATAAAAATATATGTAATTACTAACTGAACATTTGGCAACATAAATATTGGCCGAAGACTAAGGTGGTGGCCATGGTCTTTGGAGTTTTAAAGTTTCGGGATTATCTCTTCGGAAACCGTTTCACGCTGGTGACCGATCACAAGTCACTAACGGCACTGTTTCATCCGGAGCGGCCGATTCCCCAAATGGCGGCGGCCAGAATTCAACGGTGGGCATTGCTTCTCTCAGCGTACCAGTACGACATCGAGTACCGGAAAGGGCAGCAGTAGCGAGCTTATGGAGTACGTGTTGTACATTCAGCACTTAGATGACTGAACTCTGTCTGCACAGGAGTTGGCGGCCCTGACCACCGAGGACAAGATTCTCCGGCAAGTAAAGAGGTGGGTTCAAGGCGGGTGGCCACCACATTTGCGCACGGAGCAGCAGTCTTTCCAGCCGTACTTTGTCCGAAGGAATGAACTCACGGTGTGCCACGATCTGATCTACTGGGGTCATCGAGTGATGCTCTCGGAACTTGCACTTGGCTTGGTTCAACTTGAGGCCGCTGTCCCGTAGGCGCTGAAGCACCTGCCGGAGTGTCGATGTATCATTCTCTTTTTCTGCGATGATGAAGTCGTCCAGATATACTTTAACACGTGGAAGGCCGTGCAGAAGTGACTCGATGCGACGTTGAAACAGGGCTGGGGCGGACGCGATGCCGAAAGTCAAACGGTTGTAGCGGTACAAGCATTGGTGCGTGTTTAACACGGCCATCTTACGAGCCTCCTCGTCGAGGGGAAGCTGATTGTACGCATCGCGTATATCGAGCGTGCTGAATACCTCTCCTCCGTATAGTGATGCAAAAATGTCGTCAATTTTCGGCAGTGGATACTGCTCCAGGTGTGTAGCAGGGCTGGCCGTTCGCTTGAAATCGCCGCACAGCCTTATATCACCGTTCTTCTTTGCCACCGGCATAACTGGTGTAGCCCACTCCGAAATACGGATCGGGGAGAGCACCCCATCTGCCACTAGACGGTTGATTTCCGCCGTCACTTTTTCACGAAGTGCGTATGGTACCGGACGCACCTTGCAGAAGCGGGGGAGAGCGCCTTCCTTCTTATATAGTTTCACGGGTGGGCCTTCACAGCAGCCCAACTTCTATTCGAAGACGTCAGCAAATTCCTCCAGCATTCTCTGCACCGGGGCGTCTCCGCGCAGCTCGTTCACATGAAAGGGCATTTCCACTTTTAGCAGTGACGCACCAACGTCTTGGAACGCTTGAATCGTGTTTCGGCCACACAGTAAGGGGCCTTCGCAATCTACAACGACCAGAACGCTCCTCACCAGAGCTTGCCCAGGCAGGACCCTCATGGAAATTCTACCGAGCACCGGCAGAGGCCCCAGGAAGCACGACAAGCGAAGGGGAGTCTTTTCCAACGCAGGCCACCACTTGCGATGTCTCTTGAAAACGATCTTGCGTATCACGCTCACTGGTGATCCCGTATCCACAAGCATTCGTAGCTCCCGGTCTTCCCACAGTAAGTCTTGTTCGATCGGTCGCACGATGTCTCGGTTAAACGAACTGTGAGCGACCAGGGCGTGGAGCATCCCATCCTCGTCGCCACTGAAGCAAAGCACAAGGATGGTGGAAACCCGAAGGTTTATTCAGGAAGAGCGGTGCTTTTTGGATCGCCGACGTCATTCGCACCTTTAAACACAGCTGCCCAGGACTATCTTTCACCCAGGAACTTCCGGTAAACCATGTCCATACGGTTTCTGGATCTCTCCTTGGAGTTCAGGAATACCCACGTGTGCTGGATGTATGAAGCCCGCTCATGTAAAGGATTCCTTCCAAGCAACTCGGAACACTCAAAAACTGTAAAGCGAGGGTTGGCCACCAAAGCTCTTGTCTCGGCATTACAAAAATCTTACCCCCATAGAGTCGACCGCAGTTTTTAAAAACTGCTCTGTAGGCTTCAGGACTCTGGTTACGGAAGCACACTCCTAATACCGGTATGCGAGAGCCTCTGCAAGCAAGTGCGGCAGAAACAGGAAAACAGTGCACAACCAACGAAAAAGAAGCCCCCCAAACCTCTTGTGGTATTGCCATACATCCACGGGATAACGCATCGCCTAAAAAAGATCGCCGGCCGACAAGGCGTACAGGTCGTATGCTCAGCCCCCAACAAGGCATATGCCATGTGCCGTAAGGTGAATTGTAGGAATGACCAAAATCAGAGGTCCACCTGTGGCATCGCGCACCAAACACCGTACGCCCCGTGCGAGAAAGGAGTTGTGTATAGTATTTCGTTGTCATGTGACAAGTGCTACATTGGACAAACTGGGCGGTGTATTAACGACCGCACCAGGGAGCATACAGCTTCCGTTGGCGCACTAATGTCAGATGGCCATCTTCCGGCGCATTGTCGAGTCTTACAATGTGCTCGTGATTTCGAAAACATTACCATCGTCGGAAAACACAAAAACCAGCTTGCAAGGGAAATCCTGGAATCTCTGGCTATTGAGGCGCACGGGGATGACTGCGTGAGTGCCGCCTCCATTACGCTATTTCCGAAAGAAAAACTGTATCTTCTGGGAGCGCCCCAAGTGAGTAATCAAGTCAGGAACATGTGAACGCTAACCACCAAATATCATACCGAATAAGAAGAAGTTACCCCTGGGAACTCAATAGTATAATTCATGAGGGTAGATGAAAAGGAAAAAAAAGAATTCCAGTAAATAGTATAATTCATAAAGGTAGATGAAAAAGAGAGAAAAAGAATTTCAGTAAATGTTTTATAGTCCAGCAGTGTGTGTCTCTTTTTCTCCACTCCTTGTTTTTTCCCTCTACGTTCAGCTGGAAACCTTCGGAATCATAAATAATAGGTCGACCATTCTAAAAAATGCCTCCCCAAATTATCTGAAAGGTGCTCCGCAAATCTTTTACGGCTTTTGTTTTATCCTCGACACGCACGTGGTAAGTGATTTGGGCAGCCTTACACACATTTCTGATTTTGAAGCTAATTTAAATATCTATGTGTTCCTCACACATATAACTTCTCGAACATACAGAAGTCTTTTTAGGTAAATGGTCAGCTAGAACGATAGGGACAAAACACAGACAGGGAGAAACAGAGACATACACACCGCTGACTATCAACTAAGACTTTATATTTCTTCTTCATCACTTTGACCGAAAGATTCACACCTAAAGTAATGCCAATGAATCACCCTAAATCCTTACATTACACTACTAAATTAAATAAAATTAATTAATTACATTAAATTACTAAATTTGGTCACTAACACCTCCCTGATTCAACCCATAGAAGTCTGTTATTGCGTATTTTATGTGGTGAGGATTACTTTTATGTGTCTGTGTGCTCGGTAAAAACAAAGTACACAGAGGGTGCGCGACGGAACTATGACAATGCAGTGAGTGCGCAGGCGAGCTGGTGGATGTTAAAAATTTTGTTCTTAGCCCGAGACTGAGGCAGGAAAAGAGGAACGTTTCAAAGTAGAAGAGAAATGAACAGTCGAGGACACGTCTCTACTGACGAGACGTGTCTCGTCAGTAGAGAGACGTTAGAGACGTGTCCTCGACTGTTCATTTTTCTTCTACTTTGAAACTTTCCTCTTTTCCTGCCTCAGTCTCGGGCAGAGAACAAAATGGGGAACTATGGCGATTACGCACGCAAACGGTCAGAAAGTGTCGAATTAAGTAGCTGCCATGTCGAGTAGATCATAATATATTAATTTGTTTTACTTATTAAAAACAATAACTTGGAGGACGCTTAAGCTTCGCCTTTAAAAGTGGAACGCAGTAGCGTTAACGGGCCTCGTTCGCTTTGCGTTCTTATTCTCCGTGTGAGCGTGACTCGTGTGGTCTAATCAGGAGCGTGTCTGACTCGCAACCGAAGGGTTGTGGGTTGGAATCCCACATGAAATTCTTAATTATTTCTTCTTTAACGCGAACGAATTACTTTATAAAGTGAAATCATTTGAGACATACGGCGACCTTTATTCGCATTACGTGTCATGTTTTAATCACTTTTATTCCACGCGTGATGACACGTTTCACGTGAGCATTGTGGGTTGTTTTAAATTCCTGCGCAAGGGCATTTAGCTGTGACGTCAGGACCCTTTCGACCAATCAGGATTTTCAAGTCACGCCACCGACATCGGCTTTTCTGCGACATGAGCTCCTTAACGCTGTCGTGTTAGAATCATCAAATAGCAAGGATGATGCTCATTTGCAAATTAAATTAACCAGAATCTTGTAAAGAACAAACCTCAACAGCCAGGCTATGCCAGCTTATCCCTTATAAAAAAATGCTCACTTGGGTAAGCCCTATTTTGGGCCAGATTCCATCTGAGTGCGAGTGAGATTAGAGTGAAAAATTTCGATTACTCCTTTCTGCATGATTAGTCGCATGTATCTCGGTGCTGAGTCTAAACACTGTATTGTTAGAAAAACAAGCATTTTGATTACCTCTCGGTGTTGCTATAAGAAAATCGACCAAAAGAGATTTTCGTAAATCTTTCGTGACATTTTGAAAATTGCAATGCTTTTAGCTCAGTTGTGTCGTCCTTATATATATACATATATATATATATATATATATATATATATATATATATATATATATATATATATATATATATATATATATATATATATATATATATATATATATATATACAGAGAGAGAGAGAAAAAAAACGTAACGCAGAATGCCGACAAGTATATACGGCAGAAAAAACGCACTTGAGATGGTTGTTCAGATTTTTAAAATATATTATTCGGTGTTTCGAAGCGCAGCGTCTACAATAATATATTTTAAAACTTCAAACAACCGTCTCAAGTGTGTTTTTTCTGCAATATATATATATATATATATATATATATATATATATATATATATATATATATATATATATATATATATTATTATATTATATTATTTATTTATCTATTTTATTTATTTATTACTGCCAGCCATTGATTGGCCAAGGCAGGAGTGGGGACATAGTGGAAGAATGCACACAAACAAAATATGCGGTACGACAGTACATCAAAAACCAAAAAATACGAGGCAATGCTTCTTTCAAACACAGATGCGCTTGAACTATTTACAATAGTTTCAGGCAAACTATTCCAGTCATCTATTGATCTCACAAAGAACGAAAATTTAAATACATCAGAAAAGTACGGATAGGGATCAATATGCCTGTTATGCTTATGTCTAACATATCTCGGAGTCGAAAACTGTATATATTTTTGTTTGTCTAACTTCGGGGAATCGCTAATAATTGAGAAGAACGTTCTAAGGCGTTTTATTTTCATATGCGTTTCAATCGTGTGAAATCCAGCTCTATTTCGCAATTCTGTAACTGATGTGGTTGATCTGTAATCATTAAAAATAAGCGAAGCGCTTTATTTTTTACTCTTTGCAGTTTTTCTATGTTTTGACGCGTGTAGGGTTCCCAAACTGGGCTGGCATAATCCATATTTTTGAAGGCAGTTGTTTTAACTTATATAAATATATATATATATATATATATATATTCTGAAACATATTTCGTAAACCATATTTCATGATATAAATAGCCGTGCCAATTTCATAATTTTATGTGCTGTAATAAGTTCCTTAGTTCAAGGACACAATCACGATTTAACTTTTAATACAGCGAAACAAAATTGTACCAATTACGGGTATTCTACGCGACCTACCACACTTCGTGACGACTTTTTATACCGTGTAAATAGATCAGCTT
Source organism: Ixodes persulcatus (assembly GCA_013358835.2). Lineage (NCBI taxonomy): Eukaryota > Metazoa > Arthropoda > Arachnida > Ixodida > Ixodidae > Ixodes > Ixodes persulcatus. Next base: position 33,231 of record JABSTQ010004918.1, on the reverse strand, counting down.
GAACATTAGAATTTTACTTAAACACGATGAAAGAAAGGACTGGAAAAACAATATACTTATAAATATCAAGCGGATATATCTGCAGGTATGTACCAACAAGCTTAACTCTTTACTGTGTTACTTAAACATTTTGAGTCAGGTAAAATATATGTGACTGGTAAACAAAGAGATGTTGAGTCGTATGAACACAACGTTATGTACGTTAATGTAGAGTTTCTTTTACGCATGCCAAACTGGGCATGCTGGAGCAATAACCAAGCTTGAAGCTGGGACCAGCTTAAGCTGGTTTTTTTCAATAGGGGTTGATTAAATAGCTGAATTTCATATTTTTGGTAGCTGAAAACAAAAGGGAATTGCACGGACGACAGAAGAAACTATATAGTTAATCGTTTCACGGCTAAATACATGCCTTGCAAGTGACGTCACGCTAGGGAAGAACGGGGCCCCGCACCATGCTGTTGGTTGACTTCACACCGCGCGGGTGAGCTTACCAAGGCGTAGGATGCCGCTAACTGCTCGGACATGCGCTGACATGCACCATATTTTCAACAAAGGTACTTAGTTATGTTACATGTCAACTTGGAAAAACGTGCCGAGATTACGATGACGACGTTTAGCCAGGACGTGCGGAATGTTTCGGCATTGGTGCGATCGCGCTACGAGCAGAAAGTTTCGATATGCCGCCGACGATGTTTTAAAACAAAAAAACTGTCGTGTCGAAAAAAAAAAACATAAAGCTGAATTGCGTGCTTTAACATTTGACGAGCGGCCCTAGGAGTAGCTTGTAGAAACATTGTTACGATTTTGTGAAATACTAGCAAACGATGCAAAGTTACCGCCCTAATCTAAACCCTGAGACGAACCGATGCCCCGGCGGCGGCATCTCGGCGAGCTTGCACTCGTGGGACGCCGCCTACCGATCGCCGTCTGGCCGATCTCGCTTCGCGACAATCGCCCGTACTCGGCCGGGAGCCCCGAAGGTGCGCTCGAAGCGTGGAAACGGCGTGATGTAACGAAAGGCAAAGGCCATCTACACCACGAACGGAGAACAGCCGATGCAAAGGCGTGCGTGAACGTAAACAACGGTAGAAAAGTGCCGTCGCTCGCCGTTATGAAATGCGTTCCGCAAACTCGATAATCCGCGGCCGCATCCGCGATAATCCGCGGCCGCGGATTAATCTCGATAATCCGCGACCGCGGCCGATAATCCGCGGCTGCCGCTCGTACTTTCTCTAACTTGACGGCTACTCTATTTCGCGGGGCATGCCGACGAAACGATCGGACGATCGTCGGGATACGTAGTAATTGCTACAGCCGAGCGCGGCGCAGTTTACCATTGCTCTCGCTGCGAAGGGCCATCGAGTCAACCACCAGCATGGTGGATACCGGTGTTCGACGTCATCATGTCGCGGAATATATATTCTCTATTTAGCGGTTCAAACCGGTTCGAACCGGTTCGAACAGTATTATTTGCTCCCCGGAACTGAACCGGAACCAAACCGAAGGCCGTGAACGTGAACCCGAACCGAACCGATCAAAATTTCGGTTTGACACTCTGGCTCACATTGCGGAATACAACGGCGGCCAGAGCGATCATACCCTTGAGGCTCTTTTTCTTGTTTTGCATCGGTGTATACAACTTTCCAAAAAACGCTCCTAGGCCGCCGCCATGTTGCTAATGCTGATGCGGCTGGTGCGACTCGCGTGCCCTCTATCAACTAGAAAGTTTCTGCCACTCTCTTGGACTGTGAAGACCCGCTCAGCGCGGTTCTCTACCTACGTTTTTGCGGTTTTGTATTCGACGTTTTCTAGCCCCTCTTGAAAGTTTCCACTTAATTTTTTTATGCCTGCTGCGTGCACTTTCTGGGTTATCTTCCATTGCGAGAAATAAGGCTGGTAAGTGCCTGCCGTTTAAACTTTTCTGCTCGACATTCACGGGAAGCGAAGGAGGTGAAAGACGTCAAATGGCCCTCGACGCGATTTTGTGAACATTGTTCTCCCCCTTCCCAGAGGTAATCCGCATAGACTCCTCAGTCATCTCCAAAAATAGTTGTGCGGGTCTGGGACTTGTGGTGGGAAACGGGTCAGTCGCGTTCGTTCCTTTGCCTTGGTGCTGTTGTGAAAAAAGGAAACTCTTCCCAAAACGAAGTCATCTTGGATTCCGTCCGATCGTCAAGATGTGACTGTCGTCGACTGTGATTGTGTTATTCGAGGTCTTTCTCAAATAAATTTTTTTCAGATAACGCTGCATCGTGTGTTCGAATGTTAACACTTCCTAAATTGTATGGCCGTGTCCTGTTCATTGGTAAACACGTTATTTGTGAGTGTGAAAAATGCATGCCTTTCGGCTATCTTTTGTTATAAATTATTTTTGACAGCTAAGCGCTTTGTTGTTTGACATGCGGCGAATCGCGCGGCGCTATAAAAACTTATCGTAAAAAAAAATAAAACTAGAACTATACATTCTAGTCGCATTTGTTCTGTCGCGCGCGTACCCAACAAGTATAGTTTATAGGTTTTTTATTGCTTTTTAAATTTGGTACAATGCTTTCTCAATGACCCTGGGAAGATACATGCACCATGAAACACAAAATACAGCGGGAAGAGACGAGAATTTAGCCGCCAGCAGTATTTGAAACCGCGCCTACGCAGGCTGCACCTATCGAATCACAGTCCACTCGGTTATGGTTAGCAGGGACGCCGGTCAGAGTCTAGCCTCGAACCCAGTGACTGGACTCGAAAACGGTTTCCTGCCCCTGGGGTCGAGTGTTTCTTGGAAAGGTGTATATTGTTACTGCGTCTGTGACCACACATTGTTGGGATTGTAAGAGGCGTCGTCTTTTCTGATGGTTGGAGTCTCCGTTTGTGCGACTGAAGAGTGGTTTCAGTTCCGTGGGAATAAATTCCTTCCATGGTGCGTTCATTGGAGTCAGAACATTCTGGTATTCAATGTTGATTTCCGCGTACTGGAGTAGTCTGTGTCCAGCCTGTGTGTATTGGCGGCGAAGTCTGTGGCTTTCCTCTTGTTGTTGAGCTATGATTGCTCCTATGGTCGGAAGGTGGCCATGCCTATGGAGTTCCTCTATCTTAATGTGTTTTGGGAGTTCGGTATTGACTCAAAGGGCTACATTATATTGTGTGTTCAATAGATTATTCTGCTGCTTTGTGCTGAGACAAATAATTGCGCCATATGTTATCCTTAAGACAAAAACTTCTTGCACGAGTCGCCTGGCAACTTCGGTACCCGTGCCTCCCATATGGTGGCTGATTCGCTTGGTTAAGTGAAGGGTCTTCTGCTTAGTAGGTTTGAAGGCCCGCAACCAGCTCCGTGTGTTCCTGCTAGTTTTGATGGGGTTGTCCAGTACGCGAAATTGCTCAGTCTCCGGTTGAAGCAGTGGTTGACCGTCAAACGTTAGGGTGAAGAGCTCTTTCGTCTACCCAGTACTGTGCAAAATATGGAACTGAGTTTTTTTCTGGTGAGGGTTGCATGCCCATGCTGGGGAGGAAATCCGCTATGACGTCAAGTGCGGCATGGAGGATGCTACACTGGTTGTGGGCGTCGTGTGCATTGTGTGTGGTCCACGACGTGATGTCATCCACAAACAGGGTCCTCAATCTTGTCCGGCTATCTGGCCAACTGGGCCTTGATTATGTTTAAAAGCAGCGGGTACAGGGTGGCTCCCTGTGGTATGCCAACCGTGCTGTTGAAGATCTTGTTTTCTTCACGGCTCGTGCCGGGGGGGGGCGGGGGCACTCGAATTCAGAAGATATGGTTCTCGAGGAAACTCTTCACGAAGTTGATGGCGCGCGTCCCAACTCCGCTTTCTTCCAGCGCCTACATGACCGCAACATGTGTGACACGTCGAAGGCTTTCGCCAAATCCACTACCACCAGAAAGTCCGGGTTAGTATGCTTCCTCCTCAATGGCCGGTTGAAGGTCTGTTTAAAAATGAAAGACTTTTACAACTCCCTGTAACACCGAATTAGAGCGCAGCTCTTGAGGAGGAGCAGGGAAGGGTTCTGAGGGGAGCGCATACCGCTCCTCCCCCCTTTTCACCTCTTTATCCTGCCTGGCACCCCTCCCTCCGAGCGGCGTCGGCGTAACCGTGAGGTCACGTGACCCTCGTCACCTCACGGTGGTCACGTGACCTCACGGAGGTCACTTGACGTCCCCGGGGTAACGTGACTTCACGGGGGCCACATGGCCTCACGGGGGTCACGTGACTTCACGGGGGTCACATGACTTCACGGGGTCACGTGACGTCACCGGGGTTACGTGCCTTCACGGGGTCACGTGACCTCACGGTTACGCCGACGCCGACGGCGACGCCGCTCAAACCGGAAACGGGCGCCTAAGAGCTGCGCTCCAAAAGGAAGAGACTATCGTGGGGTACCTATGTGTAATCGAAAGTCCGTTTGGGATGGGTGAAAGTAGCAGTCACCCTCCAATTTGTAGGATATGCGCGTGTTGGCCATGCGCTTCGCCCGTTTGCACATACTCGACGTGAGGGAGATCGGGCTAACCTGAGAGAGGCGATCTGCTTTCCTGCTAGGTTTGTGGATGGGGACCACCACAGAGTGCTTCCTGTGGGCAGGTGCTTCTCCTGACATCAGCATCTTGCTAATTTCGGCCAGGAGTTGGTGCCGTGTGTAGGTAAGCTGCGGAGGGACGACCACAAGATGCCGTCTGCTCCCGGAGCATTGCGCGTCTTCACGCATTGGAACGACAATTCAAGCACAAAAACGGTGAAAGGCCTGTTGATGCCCTCTTTGCTCTAATTGGGTTTTTCCTCATAGGATACAGGACTTTGATGTATGGGAGAGTTGTAGGAAGAGATTCCAAGCCACTTCCTCCTCAAGTGCTGCGGTCGTTAAGTGAGTGGCCGCCACGAGGTTTGGCAGTGTATGCCCTCCTTTGGCATGGCCGTTCAGTGCCTGGAATGTGTTCCACAGGCATTGTGCACTGGACGTCTCGCTAAAGGATTTGCAGTGGTCAAGCCGCCGCTTCCTAGAGTTGTTTTCCATAGCACCGCGCCTGTGCTGTGCGGTGACATACCCTTATTAGGTCATGCTGTGTGCGGCCTCCCTGCAGGTACTCTGTCTGGGCCTTTTTTTAGTATCCCACAAGTGAATGCGATGTTGATCCTGGGTGGCATCGCCGGTTTTGATTTTCACCTTTATGGTCGCCATGTGCAGAGCTCTATAAATGGCGACATTGATGGTTAAGTGGGTGTCGTGCTCCTTGATGGCTTGTCGAAAACGGCTCGAGTCAATGACAGTGGTGGTACGTTTGGAACAATTTTGTTGAATCACAGGTAGGACACAGATTGTGTAGTGGCTGCTACCGATGGGATCTGGGTTGCGGCACTAGTCCATGATCAGCCCGATCTTGCTCTATGTCAGGTCCGGGATGGTGTCCTGTTGCTGCCTGCGTCTAGTGGGACAGTTCAGGTCGTTGCAAGAAGTAAGGCCGGCTTCCTCGACCACCGCCCGGTGAAGTACAGCGCCACTTGGGGTGTGAGAAGTGTAGCCCTACGATAGGTGTGTGCTTTAACAAGCCTTTTCGAATGGTGTGTTTGAGTCCAAATACCGCTGCCTGTGCTTGTACGGTTGTAGCCATTGTGGTGGTCGCCCTTGCATGACGTGTTCCGTGTTGGAGTGACGGCGAGAGGTATCCCTTGTAGTCCCAGTGAGGTGCCTTGTGTTTCTTGGAGGAGCAGGGGCATCGGGTAGCCGGTGTGCTTAAACAGAAGGTGGAGCTCCGTGGCAATAGCCCGAAGGCTCCTGCAGTTCTATTGAAAAAGTATGCGGTACGGCTGTAGCAGGTAAGGTTGGAGCATGCACTGCAACGGCCATGGTTCTTTATATGTTCGAGGCGGTGTGTCTCCTCAAGCCCCTGGGTTGAAACCGCTAGTAGAGCAAGTGTAGCAGTATGGCAAGTGCCGGAAGCGTCTTTCTTGGAAAGCAATATTTCTCCCTACCTATTCAAAGCGACACTCTATGGTGGTGAATTTGTTCTCCAATAGTAAGTTCAATTGTTCATTTATGGTATGAATTTGTCGTCAATGGTATTGTGGAGTGTTTGTATACCATCTCGATGCAAGATGAGTAGTTCGCCGTGGTCGGCGGTGAGGGTAGTTTAGTCTGCATTTCTGTTTCCTTCGCTGGTGGGTCTGATCCACCTGCATTTCTGCTTGTAGCTTATTGAAAAGAAAAACACAAGTGGCCGCAGCATCCCAGCTGCATGCTGGGTTATTGCTCCAGCATGCTCAGCTTGGCGTGCTGGTCAAGCTGGTTGAATGCTGGGTGAATGCTTTCTGATTGCTTGGAAAGTGCTGGGTCATGCCGGGTGAACTGGTTATATCATATGGCTAAACCCCAGCTTAACCATCTCAGCAGCTCAAATACGTACACTGAAACAAGTTGAGAATGCCAAGCCAGCGATGGAACTCCATTCTTTTGGTTCTCTCTTCCTCCGTCCCTGCCTGGCGTTGTCAGGCAGGAAGTCCTTGAGCAGGTGCCTTAAAAAACAATGAATTTCCTGGTCACTGCGCCTATTGGCCAGTGTTTCTCTTGCCCTCCCATAGTACCCGAGACCACCTGGAGAAAATGTGATTAAATTCATTGTTAATTATGCTATAAAATTAACTGCTTTCCTTTTTTTCATCAAAATTGTAAGAATGCACGACATATATGTTAGAGCCACCGTGAAGTTTCTTTACAATCCAAAGGCATACAAACTGCAAATACACAGAAACTATAACATATATTTATGCTATTTACCAATCAAAAGGTACTATCGCGGGCTCTGTTAGCTACACAGCAGCCGTCCACTTCGTATCTCCAGCACCACATAGCAGGCGCACTCCGAAACGCCGCGCCTACCCTGTGCGGCAAAAATTGCTCTTCCGGGTTGCAATCCCACTCGGTGATTAGGTTGGGAATATATAAGGCATTGAGGAAATAAACGCAGTAGCTGAGTTTGAGACGTTCTTGTCCCCTGTCTTTCTTCTTCGACCAAGTTTCCTAGCTTTTACCACAGTCTCGGGTTTTCTAAATCATAATCAGCATCCACCAGCTCGCCTGCGCACTCACTGTTTTTTTTTATTATTATTATAAATATTTTTCCGAAGCCAATGCTATCAAATCAAAATCTTCAAAAAGTTCGAACTTCCAAACTTATTATGTTGAGCAACTTGATTATCCTAGAACTTTCGAATCACTGATAATTTATACGATACTTGAACCTCCGAGCCTATTACGCTGACAAATTTCAAAATTTATGAGCTTTCGGACCTAGAAAGTTCAGAAGTTCAATTCACTTTGAAGCAATGAAAACGTTACAGTGAGTTGAATTTCTCGAAAATATAATTCAACTAAACCTATGTCACCTTTTTTAAACATTTAGTAACTACTATAAATGTCCAACAATGACACCCACACTTTGCTTCCAAGGACACTCAATTTATGAAGATCAAAGTAATCAAGCAATTGGAGCAGGATCGCTGTCATACGCAACAGTTACATTAATCCCATCATAGCGCCCTGATTCGAGCTATCACATAGCTTCCCCCTCGACCGCTGAGTTTAGATGAATTAACTTTGAGTGATGCCGGAGTTAACGTTGCCAGAGTTTTGGAACGCATTCATGATTTGGTGTTTGTGAGAAATCAGCGCTGGGGACATGCCCAGGTTTGGTCGTTTGTATCTTGGGATCGCGACCCCTGTTTGTACGATCCGATACGACCCAACACACCATTCATACTATCCCAAAACTTAACATATTAAGCTTAAGGCGACACTGAACACAATTGTACAAAAAGTTCAAAAATTATCTGTTTGGCCTCCAAGGGGCCCGTGCATGTCCCTCAATATTTATAGAATTCCGTGACGCATATTTTCGTGCCTGCAAATAATCTGGAGAAATCGAAACTAAATATCTGCGTTTTTGTTTCGAGGGCCCGCGGAATCGGAAGTGACGTAGGCACTTAATAGTCTCCTTAGGTAGCGTTTAGTGGACGCCGAGTGCGGTTTTGACTGTGTTTGCTCCTCCTCTCACGAAGGAAGTGGGCCTGCAAGATAATCTTCAAAGAGAGAAGTGATTTTCTTCTTTTCGCAGTGGAAAGCAGAAACCGTGGGGTGGTTTCCTCCTCTGTGCTTGTTCGTTGGCCTTTAATGTTGCTAATTCAATTAAGGCCAAAACATGAAACTGTTCGCACTGGCTGCTATTGACAAGCAGTCGGATGACTCCTAGAACTTAGGTCGTGAGCAAGAGAATGTTTCATAGCATTAACTTGGCGTTGGCAAATTCTCGGAAGGCATAAGTTTTGAATGATAAAACATAAAACGTTTATAATGAAATAATCTTGGTCACATATCATGCCACCTTCCACAACAAGCAGGAATGGCGCGGGGTCCGCATATGCCATGGCGGGCACTGGCAGTTGGAGTCCTGTAATCAGGATGTTAGTCTTAGCTAAACAAGATAGCATCACAATGACATACACTTGGCATAGGCAGCATTATTACCGTCATTTGCACTAGAGCACACATTCAAGAGCTAAACTAAACTGGCAGAACTGTGCTCATATTGCCGCGCGCCCAGCTGGCCAAAGGCAGCGCGCGCGTGGCCTAACGGTTATCGTGCCTGCCTCCCACGCGAAAAGCCAGAGTTTGATTCCTGGGAGCGACGCGTCTTTTGTTTATCCCTGCAATTTAGTGTTCTGGTAATTTCGAGAATCCTGGTGCTTGTTTGAGGTCCGAATGTTCTACGCGTCGAACATTCTGCGCCGATTATTCCAGAAGCCCACTCGTGTACATAAGCGGGTTCGCGTAGCGAGCCAGAGTCAGTTTCGCCTCAGCGTTCGATCCTGCCGCTTCGCTGCCTTCGACGCCCGCGACGTTCTACTGTTATCTTCTTTTTTCTTTTATTTTTGGGCACAAGTTCGCCCCAATAAACGTTTCAGTTTCCCCAGTTATTCTTTGTTCCATTACTTCTCCATTCGTGAGAATATTTCGTTATCAGACTTTAAATTTTTGCCTTTATTCCAGAACTCTTTTGGGCACCATTAGAGTAGAATCTTGCTTAAGCGTAGTTTTTGACTATGCCGTAAAACTACATAAAATGGTAGTATGGCTAAACAATAAGGAATAAATATACATTCGTCTAGTCGCCAAAACGTTAAATCATAGATATCCCTGCAAGAGAAAGACATGCACAACTCGTGTATCGCTGGGCGGCAAAATCCCGTTATTCCAGTTCACTGCTAAGCCGGCCTTCTACCAATAAGGGCAGCCTTAGACTGGTTCAAGTCATGAGCCCCAGCACCAATGCCTCCTCGACAAGTGAGAAAGTTGAACCTCGCAGGCAGTATCGTTTCAAGTTGGCCACCTGCCGCACAGTTGATCGGCTTCTTGCTTGCTTTTCACACACCGTGAGTTGTTGTTCTCTCTCGCGTGCGTCTGCGCAGACATATTTAACGAGCTTCTTATCAATGGCAGATAGTGTACAGATGCTAAAAAGAATGCAGTGCTTTTTACGTTGTTTCTGTAGCTTTGCGTCCTTGCACACGCACGGATTGTGCAAACCACACTCACTATGCACCACGATTCATGATGTTAAGCGGTGAACGCTTAGGTGCCGTTTCGTTTGGTACAGCGACGACGCGCCTCGTACGACCTGCGTGGCATGGGTCTGCGGGTAGGTTGGTTGGTTGGTTGGGGTTTTATGGCGCAAAAGCATCTTAGGTTATGATGCGCCAGGTACATACACTATTGCAGATAGGGTTTCGAAGAGGATAGAACTTTAGTAGTTGATGATAAATTAAAACTATGTGTATGACTTGAAAGTAGTTATGGGCATGAAGGTGGGGTGTGAAATTATAGTCGGTGTAAAAAGCCGATAGATTTCAAGAAGCTAAAAATGCAGTGATGTGGAACTAATGGTTCCTTGCCAAGCAAAATGAAGAGTTTTGAAGGCGTATGCTCGTTATATAAATGAGAAAAATGTTTCCGTCAGTCTGGGTCATAAGCAGGCCATTCTAGTAATATGTGTGAGAAAGTTAAAGGAGTCTTGAAGCGCTCACACTCTGGGGCTTCCTCCCTGCGCAGGAGGTGGCCATGGGTGAGGTGCGTATGCCCTATACTTAGCCGACACTGGACAACCTCATAAACGCGCTCACGGATCGTGCACTCTCCCACTCACTAAGCAGTGGCTTTACAGCACGCAGCTTGTTATTTACTCCTTCATCCCATTCTTGCTGCCACTTCTCTCTTTGCAATGCCTTAAAAGTCTGTGACAGTCTTTATACGAAATGGCATGCAGTTCGACTTCTTTGTCACCAGCAGAACTGGCTGCAAGGTCTGCTTCCTCATTACCCGGTATACCAACGTTGCTAGGGACCCAGGAAAAATACTATTTTAATGTTCCTTTTGGAAGCATCGATGATTTTATTCTGCAACTCTATGATTATTGGATGCTTAGATGTATTTAGTGATGAGAACGCTTTCAGTGAACTAAGTGAATCAGTGCACACAACTGACTTCATGGTTTTCGTTTCTATATTATGATTAACTGCCAGGCGGATGCCCCATAGTTCAGCCGTTAATATATAGGCTGTATATGCAATTCGTTGAACATACCAAACAGAGTGGTCAACCACGGCACATCTAACGAATGTTTCTGTGTTGGTGCCATCTGTGTAATACGAGCTGTGTCCGGAGTATCTACTTTGGATTTCATAAAATTCCTGTTTGATGCATTCCTTTCTTTCCGTACTTAGTCAGTTAAAAGTCAAGCAAAATGAGGCTATATTCCCACGGAGCTATTGCTTGAGGTACGGGGGTCACGGGCATTGTACTGCTCAGTCCAACCGAATCTGCTGCGGATGCATTTTTTATACTAAAAGGCGGGATTACAGAGGGCTTGTTGTCAAAGGTGCGCTTATATCTTGTTTTTTCTAGAACCTCGCGTCCAGGATGCAGGGTGAATGAACGTATTCTAAGGAAATACATAAACCCCAAAGCAAACCTTCGCTTCTCCAGAGACCATTCATTTGTCTCTGCATAGAGGCTGGAGATAGGCGACGTGCGAAATGCACCTGTAGACAGTCGCAATCCCTGGTGATGAATAGGGTCAAGCATTTGAAGAGCTGAGGGCCTTGCCGATCCATATACACAACTACCCTAGTCGAGGCGTGAGCGAACCCCCGAACCGTAAATTCGGAGAAGGCAGAGACGAGCAGAGCGCCATGAAGTATGAGAAAGGACTTTAAGAATGTTTAGTGCTTTCTGGCATTTTACCTTAAGATACCTAATATGCGAAAGAAAGGACAGTTTACGATCAAAAATAAGCCCTAGGGACCTCTGATCCGGTTTTGTTGGAATTGGAGTGCATGGTCACCGATGGGTCTACTGTAGCTCCCCGTAAGCGAGAAAAACAAACAGAAACTGTTTTTTCTGGTGAAAACCTAAATTCGTTCTGATCAGCCCACTTGAGCAGATTGTTTACTGCTAATTGGATCCTACTTTCACAGAAAACAATGTTACAGGATGAAACGAATATCTGAAGATCGTCAACATAAAGTGAATACTGTACAGATGGTGGGATGCCCAGGCTATCGAGTTTAGTTTTATTGTAAAAAGGGTGACACTCAATGCGCCTCCCTGGGAAACACCGTTTTCCTGGCAGAACTCTCGAAAGTAGGTAGTGCATAATTTGACACGAAAGGTACGTATCGCCAAAGAGCTCTTTACGAATGCTAGCATCCTGCCTCGAATGCCAGACCTATACATATCTTGTAGGATGCCATGCCGCCAGGCAGTGTCGTAAGCCTTTTCTAAATCGAAAAAGACAGAGAGGCAGTACTGTTTATTTACGAAGGCCTCACGGATGGTAGACTCCAAGCGGACACGATGGTCCAACGTATATAGTGACGAACGGAAGCCACACTGATATTTATCAAGAATATTTTCTTTTTCTTAAAAGTACATAAGTCGCTTGTTAAGCATTCTCTCCAGAGTTTTGCAAAGACAGCTTGTTAGCGCTATTGGGTGGTAACTGGACGCACACGATGCATCTTTGCCAGGCTTTAGGAAAGAATGACAGTTGCCACTCTCTAAGACAATGGAAATGTACTCTCCTGCCAAATGCGATTAAACAAATACGAAATTATGTCGAGTGTGGAAGGGTGGAGGTGAGTAAGCATATGGCAGTGAATTCCGCCTGGTCCAGCAGACGTAGGTTTAGTTTCATGATGTACCCGTTCCAATTCAGCAGCGCGAGGTGTAAGTTGTATGATTCTCGAGCTCCCCGGGATGTCCGAACGGATTGAAGTCCTGCTTGTTTCTTGTGTTCCAGAAAAACAGATGAAGAAATCTGAGAGCTAGGAACACGTTCAATGTGTTTCCCAAGGAGATCTGTCTGTTGTTCTAGGCTCTCAGGGCACAGTCTGTTTTCGGAAAGAAGCGGTACTGGGTAAGCCCAGTAATGCCCATTGACTTTAAGTACTATATCCCATATTTCCTTGGTGGTGGCGGTGCTGTTAATAAAAGAAGCATAACCTTGGAAACTTTGACGCTTTGAGACGTGGCGGATGTATCTCGCATGAGCCTTCATCCGCTTGAAACTGATGAGATTAGTCACTGTTGGATATTTTTTTGTTGTCGCTCCTGCAAAAAGCACCAAATTTGACTAAGACCGTGTACTTTCTTATACATGCAGGTATTGATGGCAAGCACTAGCCAATGAAGGCCAGACGTTTGCCCTTTCCGCTCATGGCAAGTGTCTTCAAGGTGAGTGATTGATGCCTATCTGAGTTGTGTTTCATTCCTCACAGGAACTATATTTCCTGTCTTTATAGTGGTCTTGTGTCAGGCTTTTGTGTCTCTGTCCGGCCAAAGCATCTGTATTATACTAAGACTGGGTTCTTTCGGATATGTGCAGCAATTCTTGGCAGCAAGTGGCTGCCAATCAGGAACGCGAGTTTGTTCTCGGCCACCAAGAGCAAGTAATTTCAAGGCGAGCTATTGCCCGCCTATATGAGTTTCAGCATTCGTCAAGGAGCGCAAATCGAAGCTCGGGGGTTTGCCATTGCAAAAATGTTGACTCGGAAGCGCATAGGGAGGAAGCTTCACAAAAGCATCCACCTGCCTCAACTAGTGAAACTAACACTAAAAACGTGAGTTCTGTTAAAAAAAAAAAAAAAACAAAAAAAAACATTGTCAGCCTGAGTTAACTCGGGAGCAGCAGGGAGCAAACAAGACACTGTACGAGTATACTTGGATCAGGCTTTTGTAGGGGTGGTCGATGACTCGGTGTTTTCTAAAAAAAATATTTTTTCCTAAACGTGTGGTGGCCGAATATTCGGGGATGGGCATTGAGTACGGGATGTTACGGTAAAAATTGCATCCAAGTGCCGGGATTCATGTGCCTTGTCCCCCTAGCGAGGGAAATCTCTGTTGCGTTATGTCCCCGAGGTATACATCTATGACCAAAATATGACACCGTCTTGCGCACACACTAATTGGATAACTTTTGGACACCTCTCTTGCAGTACTCAAGACGAGAGCTGGGGCTCTAACTTTGTCATTTCAAGAGGTACGTGAGTGTTTCATATCCTGCTGTATGAGTGTGAAATATGGGTAATGAATACAAATGAGCACGGCGGTACTTTTTTTTTACTTTGCAGTAAACGACACACTGAGCCTTGATTGAAGCATTCTAACATAGAGTTTTAATATGCTTGCTTGTGGATGTGTTCATTCTGCCCTAATGGATGGCAAACTTTTGTAAACAACTGGGAACCTGTCTTGCTAATGTAGTTTTGATATTACTATTTAGCGACTCTAATAGACCCTTTGCAAAACGTGCAGCACCACGACGGCAGAGAATTTGGGGAACCCTCGGTACAGATCACGCGCTTTCTCGGTGCGCCTCCGCGACTGCGCGCGCGTCCCGGCAGCTACCGCCAGCAGCCGTTGCAGCCATCCGCCATCCCGCCCATCCGCCGAGTCATACGTCGTTGGCGGCGTACCGTGTCTGTGGCAGCGTAAGGCATCGCGACAGGTAAACTTATTCGAATACGTTATTCGTCGTAACTTACCTTCACGTATTGAAGTGTCACCGAATCCATTTAGTTTGCACCGCAACCGTGGCAGGTTTCAACCAGGTTCGACAAAGCGTTGGTGTAGCAGACGACAGAGCCAGTGCAAAGGAAAAAGATGAGTCGGGCGAGCGATGTCGCTCGCCCGACTCGGCTGCTTAAAAGTTGTTGCCGTGGTAACCTGCGCCTGCTCGCGTATGCCACGTGGTCACGTGGTAGTGCGAGGAGGGGCGTGCCGACGACTCCCGTTATTCGTCGCGCGGCGAGCGCGGGCTTTGCGATTTTTGCAAAGGGTCAATTCTTGCATACACACTGATCGTGAACCTTTTTCCACAGTTCCTAAATGGAAGTAACAGATCTATGGACAGGAATCAATTATTTAAAAAAAAAAAAGCTTCTGCAATTCTCATCGGACAAATTACGCTACACAAAACCTGTAACTTTCGTAACTGAACATGTTTTGCAGTTTTGAACAATGGTGGATGATTGTTAGATGTAGTTGCAGCAGTATTATAAAGAGAGTTTATATACATACCTTGCCCGTTACGCCACGATGCGACGCTCCGCCCCCCCCCCCCCCCCCCCCCCCCCCCCCCCGCCGCTATTACCCAGTACCCCGCGAGCGCCTCCCAAGCCTTCGGTATGGCCCATTTATTTCAGCCGTCTAATTTTTACGTCGTTTGACAGCATCAAGTTTAATTTCTCTTTTTTGCTTTTTAATTCGTGTATTGTCTAAAGTCACGCGGTTGATAAACGAGTCTATTTAGCGTATTTGCGCGGCGCCCTCGAGCAAAAGATGCCGTCGTCACTAGAGTGAAGCTTACGCTTCGCGGTGGCCATGTCGACGTGCTCGTTCGTCCCACAAGAGCCAGATATGCGAAAGGCTTAGAACTCTATGCCTTCAGTTACCAATAGAGACATTTTCAACAACAATTTGTTACGGTGAAAGTCCATATACGAGCTTTGCTTCCATCTAGATGCGACGACCGACGCCGCTGTTTTCCCCAACATAATGAATGGAGACATTTTGAACTACCTGATGTTTTCCGTCAGCTACATGACTCTTCAAGTGATGAAGGCGTTCAAATCGCTTGAATCTCACAACTACTTCAACAGTGGTCGGGTGAAAGGTGTACCAGCGCGAAGGAGTGCCTGTAAAAATCAGAAAAACGGCAGTCATTGACGCGTTGTCGGCCGCGAAAGTCGGCGCTGCGAATGCTCCTCTTGTTTACATTGCAATGTTACGCTATCATCCATTTTAACGGCGCTTCCCAACAGAAAGACACAATAGAAAACATTCCTATATTTGATGAAGTGGAAGCTACGCACCTGTGAGTTGCCGTTTGCATCCACGTCGGCCCTGCTGATCCTCAAGATCAACACGCTTCTTCGCTTTTTCGACTGCTCAAGCGTTTGCTGACAATGGCGCGTAACCACCTTTGGCTGCCTGAAAAACCTTGCGTCGTTAAAGGTGTCGCGATCGCAAACGTCCCCCTCTTGTCTTAATTCCACCGGCAGAGAGGCAGGGCGGAATCGCTGAAGGACGCTCGCCGTACTGGGCCGGCTGCGATCGCTGTGATGGTTTTGGTTTGGGTGCGGAGCCATGGCGCCGGCTGTTCTCGCATGCAATTTTTATCACATACGTGCAATGCATGTATTGTGTTTGGCTGCAGTTTGAACTACAATCACATTGATATGATTCAGATGATCTCAGAAAGTGTATTGATGATGATGCTTCCATGGCAATAGTTTATGCACAATGGTGCCAAGCTGTGACTTAGGCCTCTCAGTTAATTTCCTGATGTGCAAGATATCTTGGCACATTTTGGGAGCAAAGCAGGGGTGTGCGAATAGTGATTTTTTTAACCGAATCGAATATGAATCGAATAGTTATGGGACCGAACCGAATATGAATTGAATAGTGACAAAACCGAATCGAATAGTTTTCGAATACTTGGTTCACAGTTTACAAGGGTGAAAACTACTAGAATGAGCTGGGAATAAATAGCAAAAACAAGAACCATGCATGTGTGAGTTAGCTGACTACAGCAAAGTCTTGGCAACACGCAAACTGCAGAAGCATAGAAATCATGCGAAGGAGACCACTCGAGAACGGTGTGGGAGGAACCAAAAAACCCAACAACAACAAAACGCAGAAGTGAGCTTATAGGGCATCACTGATAGCAGACAGTTTTAAAATAAGAATAAAAAAAGTGTTACTTCTATTCACATACCTCTCCACAAACCACACGGGGACAGAGCAGTTGAGGCGTGGAATTCAGAGTGTGTGCTATAAGTGTCGCGAGAAAGAGTGCCAAGGGCTGCAATAGACGAATAAACGACACCGCTCGAATTGACACACCGGTATTTCTAGCGGTAATCATCTGTCTCGGACAGTAGGGACACAAAATTTTTGCCGAGTATGTAGACCACTTGAGAGAAGTGACATCTTACAGCACCAAAATGGTGAGTTGGGCCAGTTGGTTCCTTATGAAAAAAGACAAGAGCCGAAAGTCTAGGACAAAGTAAGGAAACGACGACACAAGGCGCACTCGCAACTGAAGTTTTATTTTTGGAAAAACAGTCTTATATACACTTTCAAACCCACCCCACGTCACTTTCCACGTGCCCACTCTTTATCTAAGAATAAACGCTCTTTGTCTGTCAGAGTCACGGAAGGTTCACTTATGCACTTATCTGCACCCTTCTTTATTGCATACGCCTCATGAATTTCCCTGGTAATCTTTTTGCTGTATCGCGCCAGGATTGCCATGTCATTGAAAACTGGTGTACACTCACATCGGTTACAATGCACAGCCAGGTGCCCAGAGGTGATTGTTTTAAGGAAGCAGCGTGCTCTCTCGCGCGATCATTTACACAACGCCCGGTTTGGCCTACGTAAGACCCACAGCAGGAAAGCGGAATGTCGTACACAACACCGGTCCGACATTTCACGAACTTATTCTGGTGTTTTTTGTTACACTCGTCACTCTTCCCTTCATGATCATTGATTTTCCTGCATAATGCAGAGAGCTTTTTAGGGGCTGAGAAGACGACAGGAACGTCGTAACGCTCTGCTACCTTTTTCAAGTTATGAGATACCGCATGAATGTAAGGGATTACAGCGGTTCTTATTTTTTGGCGTTCATGAACGTTTCTTTCCGCACCCCTAAATTTCTTTTTAATGCCCTCTGCAGCTTCAACAATCGATCTCAGCGGAAAACCCGCACTTGCGAGCCGATCTACCTGTAGAAGGAAGCTCCTTCCCATTTCACCAGGACAGGATTTTTTTCAGAGCGGCTCCGAGGCACGAAGAGGCCACTACCTCTTTTAACTAACTTATAGTGAGCAGAATTAAAAGGGAGTACACCTTTCTTGGAGCGAGGATCATATAAGCCCAGCACACATGGTCATCTAAGAATTTTATTTTTAAATCCAAAAATTGTAACGAGCCCTCCGTGGTCCTCTCATGGGTGAATTTTAACCCATCAGAGCAGGACGTGAACGTGCCGATTACGTCAGCCACCTTCTTATCCGTGAGCTTGTTCCCTGGGAGGGCGATGACCAGGTAATCATCGACATACCTGTATATTTTAAAAAGGCTATCACCTCCGAGCCTCTCAGGAATAGCCTGGTCGCTGTGTGCTATAAAAAGTGTCGCACAGAATAGGCGCAACCCGCGAACCAATGCAGATACCCTGTTTTTGCAAAAACACCTCTCCACCAAAGGAGACATAGCTGGGGTCAAGATAGAAAGATAAAAGTTCAACGAAACCTGTACCTTTTAGAGCAGCGGTGAAACAGCCTTTCGTGGCACCTGCGGGATAAGTGTAGAAGGTTTCGTTGAACTTTTATTTTTCTATCTTGACCACACCTATGTCACCTTTGGAGGAGAGGTGTTTTTGCAAAAACAGGGTATCTGCATTGGTTCGCGGGTAGCGCCTATTCTGTGCGACATTTGTTTAGCACACTGCGACCAGGCTATTCTTGAGAGGCTCGGAGGTGATAGCCTTTTTAAAATATACAGGTATGTCGATGATATCCTGGTCATCGCCCTCCCATGGAACAAGCTCACGGATAAGAAGGTGACTGACGTAATCGGCACGTTCACGTCCTGCTCCCATGGGTTAAAATTCACCCATGAGAGGACCACGGAGGGCTCGTTACAATTTTTGGATTTAAAACTAAAATTCTTAGATGACCATGTGTGCTGGACTTATGAGCCTCGCTCCAAGAAAGGTGTACTCCCTTTTAATTCTGCTCACTCCAAGTTAGTTAAAAGAGGTATTGCCTCTTCGTGCCTCGGAGCCGCTCTGAACAAATCCTGTCCTGAGGAAATGGGAAGGAGCTTCCTTCTACAGGTAGATCGGCTCGCAAGTGCGGGTTTTCCGCTGAGATCGATTGTTGAAGCTGCAGAGGGCCTTAAAAAGAAATTTAGGGGTGCGGAAAGAAACGTTCATGAACGCCAAAAAATAAGAACCGCTGTAAACCTCTTACATTCATGCGGTATCTCATAACTTGAAAAAGGTAGCGGAACGTTACGACGTTCCTGTCGTCTTCTCAGCCCATAAAAAGCTCTCTGCGTTATGCAGGAAAATCAATGACCATGAAGGGAAGAGTGGCGAGTGTAAGAAAAAACACCAGAATACGTTCGTGAAATGTCGGACCGGTGTTGTGTACGACATTCCGCTTTCCTGCGGTGGGTCTTACGTAGGCCAAACCGGGCGTTGTGTAAATGATCGCGCGAGAGAGCACGCCGCTTCCTTAAAACAATCACCTTCTGGGCACCTGGCTGTGCATTGTAACCGATGTGAGTGCACACCAGTTTTCAATGACATGGCAATCCTGGGGCAATACAGCAAAAAGATTACCAGGGAAATTCATGAGGCGTATGCAATAAAGAAGGGTGCAGATAAGTGCATAAGTGAACCTTCCGTGACTCTGACAGACAAAGAGCGTTTATTCTTAGATAAAGAGTGGGCACGTGGAAAGTGACGTGGGGTGTGTTTGAAAGTGTATATAAGACTGTTTTTCCAAAAATATAACTTCCGTTGCGAGTGCGCCTTGTGTCGTCGTTTCCTTACTTTGTCCTAGTCTTTCGGCGCTTGTCTTTTCTCTGACAGCACGTATGTGGCAGTCGTGCTCTATATAAGAGTTTATGAAAGAAAATTTGCGGTGCTGAATCGTGCCGATTCTGTTTTCGGCTATACGAAAACTTCGAAAAATATTCGAAACTTTAAGAAACAACTATTCGATTTGGATGCCAAATCGAATAGCTATTTTATCGCACTATTCGATTCGAATGCCGAATCGAATAGGGCTATATTCGATTGTTTATTCGAAAATTACGAATATTCGCACACCCTTAGTGCAAACTGATTAGAGCGAAATTGGCTATAGCAGGGTGGCCAAACTCGCATCGCCCATAGGGGTTGGATCCGATATGGTGGAAATACTGTTCCTTTTAAAGGCTTTCGTCAGTTTCTTGTTATGTGCCCGTTGCCATGAAGTATTGTTATTTTGAAGTATAGAAATTACAATTTCACAATGCTTTGATTTCAGTCTATGTTCCAAACACTTTCAGAAACATTCTGAAGCATTTCAGAAATGGAGACAATATACTTACATTGGAAGTAGTTTTTTTTTGGTGATGCAACGTGTCATGGTTAGAAACTGCAATGGCAGCGGGGTTGATCGGATTGAAGATCATAACTCTTTAACCTTCTCCATACATTTTTATCCATGTTAGTGTTAATGTTGTAATTCAAATAAATAAAAGCAAATGTGATTACTCTAACCAGCTGCAAACACATCGCCCCGGGGTCTATTATCCGCTTTTATGACGTGGTGCCATCCCCGAAAAAGGCAGACTTTGTTATCAATGTTGGGCCCCATTGTTAATAATTTTTTTAATGCTGATAGATGAAAGAAATCTAGCTGCTCCCAGAGATTTCGGAGTAAAAAATACTTTTAAAATACTCCTTTCAAAATTTTAGGGTTGCCACAAGGGTGCGTCAGTATTGACGTCTCATTTTACATCAGGCCTCTAAATTAAAAACGCACTATAATTGACATGCCTGAAATTCGTTCGGGTGTACTTCCTCTCAGCAAGTATATGGATTACGACTCAAAACGTCTAATCTGATATTGACCACACCTCAGGTCTCCACCGACGATTCATCAGGACGAGACCCAACTGGGACGCTAGGGAGGAGCGGCGTAAGCGAGGAGGCTACATATACGATATCTTCTCGCGGACAGAAACCGAAAATAGATAGACGGTGGGTGTTTCATTTGCTATGCCTTTTGGCATGCACATTCTGTTTGTTATGTTTCAAGATTCCTGCAGAGTTCAGTTTCAACTAATGCAAAATACCGAGCATGCGCCCAGATCGCAGAAGCGCCTACCCCGTTTTCGGAATGATCCGCAAATAAGCAAAAGGCATACCAGACACCCATACACCTGGTTTGAGCCATGCTCAAAATAATTAAAAAACACATCAAGCGCCCAGGTGCCGTGGGGTCCTTGCCACAACAGCGCCGGTTGCGGAGCTGACAGATCCGTGCCTGGCGCAAGCCATGGCGTGGCCTTTGGGAACCAGGGAATCGAGATTAAAGAAGTAGCACAAAAATTGGAGGCAAGCGGCGAAGGTGAGCAGAGTTAACAAAAAATAAATATGAAGGGGGTTCCATCGCATGAGGCATCTATGTCCCTTGCATGTAATTTTGAGAGTGCTGTAGGCGGCTACTCAAAACAATTGTTACTTGGACCTAAATAATCGCAAATCTCTCTTGCAGTTTCCACGGCCCACAAGCCAGCAGGCGCCAGTTCATTCTCGTTCAAAGGTGAGGATTCCAGATTTTCTAGTTTCCTCTGAAGCAGCAATACTGAAGCTAGACGAGCTTTACGGCATATTTAATTGACGGAGCTCAGAACGACTGGGGATGCTTTCATTGAAGCTTTTTTTGCAGCAATACACTTGGACAACAGATTTGTTGACGTGTGCCCAGTTTTGTCGAAAGAGGCGAATTATGTAGGGCGTATGTAATTTTGAATTTATCCGGCTTAGTGTAATTTACGTGGCTACTCAAAGTAATTCCTACTTGGACGCAACTAACCGAAAATCTCTCTTCCAGTTTCTAGGGCCTACAAGCCAGCAGTCACTAGTTTGTTTTTCTTCAAAGGTGAGCATTTACTGCTCACCTGTACACCGTTACTTGACAAAACCATTGTTTTGTATAAACACAGGGACCAAAAAGCTCGAGAGATTGTTGAAGCTCATAGAATAAAGAAGGAGGGGCCAGCCTGCGTGAGTCAGGCTTCCTTGAATTTGCTGGACAGTGAGGTCAAATTTTTAGATCGGGGATGACGCATATAACACTGAGTAACAGATAGCACCCAATTTTGTGAGGGCATGCGCATTTCCGTCGTGATTAGAGAGTCGTGTTGTCGTATGTTTTCTTCGTGGTTTCCTGAGAATAAACCTTTCAGTTGTTAGTCAGCGCTCGTCCTGTCCAGTTCCTTCCTTTGTCCTTGCAAAAATTCGCGCTGTTCCATTATGAATCCATACCAACTCGCCCTGTTATCCTGTTTACTAAGCATTTAAGATATTCTAGTTTGGTCCGAAGCAGGAATACTGAATCCAGACGAGCGGATACGCATATTTAATTGACCGAGCTCAGAATGACTCGGTGCAGTTGCATTCAAGCTTATTTTTACGCAATAAATGCGGATATAACTTCGAATTGTTCCGGCTTAGTGAGGAATTGCTTCTTGTCGTGAACTAATCACAAATTTTTATCTTGAAGTTTGATATGGCTGCAGCTAGCAGGTGCCGTTTTCATTAAAAGGTGAGGATTTTACATTCTATTTTCAAACATCAAGTTTTTGAATGAGGGTTCTAAACAATTAACTTTCTTTTGCAGTAAATGCCGGATCCTTCAGTTCAGAATTATGTTAGATATATTTGGTATGAATTACCCCAGTGTTTTGCTTCTTTCTTCATAATTTGACAACAGCAACATTTTTTTTCATTACTCAGAAATGCACACAAGGAGACTTTGCGTTGCAAAGAAATGTCGTGCTGAACGTGATATTCCAACTCGTATTTTGTTTTAGTGGTAGCCGATATAATATATTGGATTCCAATATCCATAACACGCTAAATACACTGGAATCGTAAACACTTATACGCCTCGCAAGTGGGCTCATTTTCGTCTTCTGCGCATGAGAAAGGAGGTAGCGGTGACGTCAGAACGCCGAGCCCTGATTGGCTGATCGCGACCCCCTATCTGAGCGTCGTCTGCTCCTTTGCAACGTCGTCTGCTCGCAACGTCGTCTGCGTCTGTCTTACCTTTCCTGCGACTTTCGGAAGTGCAAATCTTCACGAGCGAGCTCGACTTCGCCTTTCAGAGAGGGCTGACGAAATAACTCGAGCGGTACGTTGTTTTTGTCTAACAACTAGCAGACGCGCATCAAGCAGGGAAGCCAAAGGACTCACTGGCGAGGTGTCCCGAGGCGCCGAGGTTTGTCTGCTAAGAAGCGAGAGTGTCCGCAAGTTCCCTCCCAAATACTTTTTCCCTCCTTGCGTGTGCGGCGAGACTCCTCACTCTTTAACGGCGTCGGCGGGTTGGCGCAGTTAACGTCGTCTGCTTTACGTCTGCTAGTCAAAGCGATGGCTGCTTTGCCTTTCCTGCGTCTGTCGGAGGTTCACCGCTTTTTCACCGGCGAGAGTCACCGCTGCCTCGGAAAACAAGGAGATGACAAGAGGAAGAGATTGACCTCTTAATCTAAAATTGAGGTCAGCGATCAAAGTATAATACGGGAAGGGTTCACAAGGGTCACGCGGGCATATTCCATTCAGCACGCCAGCCGGTCGTGGGCAGACGATCTCGGCCAAGGACCGTCGGAGCACCGCTGCGCGTGAGTCGGAGTGCCTGCTAGGCCTATCTGCCGAGCTCGCTTGGTCGGGGTCCGTGGAATCGTGGCCGTTGAAGCATTTCCCGGGTGTTTGTGGATCCAGCGTTCTTGTTCGTCGTGGTTTATTTCAAGTACTTTTTACTTTTTTTCTTTCTGCTTGTAGTCGGGACGCGTGAGAAGAGCACGTACACAAATAAACGTCCGTTGGTCGTCGCGACCAAGTAACTGGGCGACGCTGTCGGCCATGCTGATTTGGTCGTAAGAAGTGCGTAAGACAGCTTCGGAGCTGTCGTAGGATTCCGTCGTAACCTGCGCAAAACTTACGATAATTTCGTTTCGTGAATCCGAATTTGTTCTCACGTTTTGTCTTACGCACTTTTTTGGCGTAAGATCGTTTCGTGAATCTGGCCTCTGCACTTTCGAAAGTCGCAGGAAAGGTCAGACAGACGCAGAGGACGTTGTGAGCAGACGACGTTGCAAAGGAGCAGACGACGCTCAGATAGGGGGTCGCGATCAGCCAATCAGGGCTTGGCGTTCTGACGTCACCGCTACCCCCTGCGCAAGAAGCAGACGAACTTGCCCTCCGCATTGGAGCCCCATGCAACACATGGGTATCCAATAAAGGTTTATACGGTATGGTATCCGAATGTTTTTAGCGTATTATGGATATTGGAACCTCTTATTGTAATGCAATAAATGTAATGCATATAGGAATCAAATAACAAACCATTATTGTAATACCATACAATAAATGTAATGTTTTCCAATACACTGTACATGTCGTATTGTAAAACAATAAATATTTATTGTTTACCAATATCCATATTACGCTGTTTATATTGGGGTTTTCCAATAGGTGTCAGTTTTCAGCTTGTCCCATGGTGGCCGTACAGCAGCCAGTGTTCATCAAAACAGTATCCGGGATGCGTATTTGACCGCTTCTGCAGGAAATAGAACGAAAAAGGAGGAAATCATATTAATCCAAAAAAGGTCATGTAATCGTAAATGGTTAAAAAATACACAAAAAGACAGCTCTCCTTTAAAGGGCAGCTGAAGTAGTTCCCTATGCGAGAAAAAACACGGGGGTGGTTTCATCTCAAATCGGGCAGGCTAAAAGGGTCTAATTATTAGTTCTGACGAAAAAGATTTATGTTTTGGGGGGCATTTTTCAAATGAAGGAGGGCGCAAACCGAATGTTGCCCAGATTTTTTTTGTTCTGGAGTTCCGAAGCGTAGAAACCGTAGTGGCAGAAACTAGTATTTTTGCCTGCTGTTGCAGGTCGCGTGTTTGACAGCCTCTGCTGCCGCTACTGTTTTTCTTCCACTATCTTAACGCTTCCCCTTATTTAATAGGTACTTTAAAATATCTTGTTTCTTTAATAATTTAAGAAATTTTAATTAAAATAAAAATATCAATCTCGTCGTTCAGGTCGACTTTTGGTCAAGTTTGACAGGTCCCTACTTTGTCTGTACTTAAGGTAAATTTTCTTTCTTTAGCTCTATAGAAAGCCTAACACAAGCCCATTTTTAGATATAATAATACCATTTTGATCTGTTGACTAGCCGCTCCGCCACCTTCACGTAAGCGTTATGAGAAATAACAAATGTTAAAAGTTTGATGTTGATTTTCTCAAAAGCGCCATTTTTGTAAATTTTTATTTTTTAAATTATTTTAGATAAAATTGTCGATTACAAGAAAAAAAAAAACAATCAAGAAATGTAATATTTTGGGTGTATGTCCTCTATTTGAGCCGCAATCACGTGAAAAGTGGGCTCATTTGACTAAAATACAGCAACCTTACCGGCATTGTACGCCTCTACAATTTCAAAAATATTTTTGTTTTAATTTTTGTTTACGTTTTTTTAAAGGTACGTAAAGTAGGCGAACTTGTGACATTCATTGTAATCTAAAACTTTAAATGAGAAAGAAGCCACATAAGCACACCACAAAACAATGAGTAACAAGTATATACAAATAAAACAACCAAGTAACATGTCAAAAACTTTCTTATATAGAACGGTTCAAAGTAAACGAGGGTGCGGCTACTCATTATCCAGCCTATTACGATTAAATGAGAAATTCTTAACCATTCAAATCGTGCACATATATCATCTGGAAATATGCACCGGGTTTTGTTCTCCTTACATCTTGCAGATCGCCGACGGTTTAATGCACAGTTCTTGCACTTCAGTAATGTAGAAACACGTGCACAGAACCAGTAAAAAACACAACAAACATCGATAGCACATTTTCCAAAGGCAGTACACTTTTTTACTAGTTCGCCGTAACTGTGAATCAGTTTCCGCAATGTGTAGGAGCCACGCAGTCTATGGTCTGTTTTGAAGATGCCGGCACGCACTCACTGATGATTTTCTAAATATCGGGACACAAAGCGGTACGTGCATGCCTTGACACGTGTATGCAGCTACTCTGGGCTTTCGCAAATCCTTTCTCGGGCAACGTTCAAGACGCCTTCCTCCAGTGTCTTCCTCCAGTCGTGTGAGCATCGGATGCCCCTTGGTGGGTTTACCTTCTCACACTTTTTTTCTTGAGCTCCCAGAAAGCCGTGAGCTTCTTTTTGGCCATTGAGAGTAGGACGATCCCTTTGACTTTCAGTCTGAGTGCCTCAACGAAGCTTTGCGCGTTCGCTATGGAGTACAATTCTGTAGTTGTCAAGTTATACATGGATGCGTGATGCTTGAACACGCCGCCCACTCCATCACACAAGCTTTTCCCGTGCCCTGATGCGGAGAATATTCACGTGGTGACGACATTCGTTTTCTTGAATTCGTACACCTGGTGCATGTTTTTGAAGTGGCTTGGAGCACCGTCTGAAATATAAATGAGTTGCGTGAAAATAGGCAATACTTATTTCAGCCTCCCTTCGACAACGTTGAGCGCAAAGAGCGCATGAGACGAGTCATGGACGATGTCGTCGCTCACTACGCCATAGCTTAACGGTCCCTGCTCGGTCGTAGCCACGCAAGTAAAGATGGAAACCATCTTGCTCTCCCACTGGTGCCCTTGCACCGCGCGCTGGATCACGACACTGCAGTATTTTTTGCAAAATCGGAGTGCAAAATGACGGCACGTGTCCTCACATGCGCTTTCTCGAGCCATATGGCTCTTCGTTGGGCGCGTCTGAGGAAGAAGTGGAGAATGTTTGTTTCGTACACTTCTGAAACTCGTTAAGAAAAGCCGTGGCATCCATTTTTTTATCAACTTAACACCGCACTCCCACAAGGCAAGCTCCAGTACGTCTTCGAGTTCGAGTCCTAGCTTAGCCAGCGATGCGTCATTCCTCTTCAAACAGACTTCAGATTCTAGCAAGAAACAGTCTTCCGAAGGAGTTTTTGTCAAACACGTAAACAAAAATAAAAATATAACGTCGAAATCGTAGAGGCGCACAATGCCGGTAAGGTTGCTGTACTTTAGTCAAATGAGCACACGTTTCACACGATTGCGGCTCAAATAGAGGACATACAAGCAAACTATTATATTTCTAGATTGTCTTTTCTTATAGTCGACTACAATATCTAAAAATATTTTTAAAAAAAGTTACAAAAATATGGTTTTTGAGAAAATCGACTTCAAACTTTCAACATTTTTTATTTCTCACAACGTTTACGTAAAGGTGGCGGAGCGGCTAGTCAACAAATTATAATGGTATTATTATATTTATAATGGGTATGCTTTTGGCTTTCTATAGAGCTAAAGAAATAAAATTTACCTTAAGTACTGACAAAGTACGGACCTGTCAAATTTGATCAAAAATCAACATAAACAACGAGTTAGATATATTTAAAATACAAATTCTAAATATATTCGAATACGTCAATGTATCTTTATAGTACCTAATAAATGAGAGCAAAAAGTTAAGGGGGTGGAAGAAAAAGTTTAGCGCCAGCAGATGGCGTCAAACACGCGACCTGCGACGGCAGCCGAAAATACTAGTTTCTGCCACTGCGGCTTCTCCGCTTCGTAACTTGAGAAGACAAAAACGTGGGAAACATGCGGTTTGTGCCCTCCTTCATGTGAGAAATGCCCCCCACACATATATATTTTTCGTCAAAATTAAAATTTAGACCCTTTTAGCCTGCCCGATTTGAGATAAAATTACCCACTGGCATTGTTTTGATCTGGCATTTTGGATCACGAATGTCAATTTTTGAAAAATTTGATTCGCTAAATGTCGAATGTACTATTTTAATAATAATAATGATGGTGATAATAATAATAATAACAATAATAATAATAATAATTCTATGTAAAGTGAACTGTCAGGGCTGTGAACAAGTGTTACATCGGAGAAACCGGCCGCAAACGGAGTACCCGCCTCAAAGAGCACAGAAGAGACGCGGAGAAGGCAACACATGCCACAAGATCAAAAACGGAACTGGTGGTCCATTGTTGGACGACTGGTCACACTTTCGACCTCGCGAACGCTGTGACCCTGGCACGTGAACAACGGTGGGGCCCCAGAAGATTTCTGGAATCATGGTGTATTCGCAGTGACCCATCCGCCTGTAATTCTGACCGCGGTCCCCTCCCCGACGTCTACACCGACATCCTGAAATAACTTTTCAGTTAACTTCACATCTACGACGGACGGAAAAAATTGAAACGAGAGCCGACGATGTCTCTCGACGATGATGATGTCTCCCGTATGCCATGGACGAAGAAGTCGGCAGAACCAGCGCTACGGATGAAGAGAAGAAGCAAGCGTTTGGTTGCTGGCAGCTAGTCGGGTGTTCCTAGGCTGCACTGGTGATGTCTCCCGAATAGGAGACGAAACGTCTACTTATAAATTGTTGGTATTGTTATGCAAGTCGGAGGTATTTGTTTTTAAAAGAGGACGAAGAAGAAACACACGCGACGAGCGCAGCGCTCGTCCCGTGTGTTACTTCGCTCTCGTCTGTTTTGCGCGCTGTTTCCTACGCTCTCATCATTTTTGGTTTGGACTCAGGATGGGTCGGCCGCGTGCCCTTTCGGGGAAAGAAGACTGGGTGCGGAAGGAGCGGTGGTGTACGCAGCAGCGCGAATGGGTCCGCAAGCGACGCGAAGCCGTGTCGCCTCGACTTCCACTGCGTCCACCGCTTCAGACTCCCTTGCGAAAGAAGAGCACATCGCTCGCCTGGAAAGCGGCCGCCGAGAACAGAACCAGCGATGTAAACGGCACCGGCGGAAAAACGCCAAGGGCGACGATCGTGGCACGGAGGCCAAGCTCAAGCGCGAGGCCCAGCGGCGACTGCACTCCACGCCGGCTGAACAGTTCCCGTGTGCGACGGCGAGGTTCCGGGGGAGTTCGTGGAGAACCCGTTTGGCGTCACGTGCGCCGTGTGCGACCGACTCTGGTTCCCCGGAGACGTATCCACGATCGGCGGCGTGTCAGACGAGAAGAAGTGGGAAACGGGCGTGTGCGCGCTGCGGCAGTGTATCGAGTCGGCGGACGTCTACAAAGAACCGGCGTGCATGCAGAACGTGCCAAGATTCCCTGCTCAAAGGCGCGGTGCCCCGGTTCGCGACTGTAAACGGCTACAAGTACCCACCCGTACCGGAGAACCTACCGAGGTTGAACGTGGTGGAGGAACGACTAGTGGCGCCTCGACTCCTCTTCATGAGCCTACGGCGGTTGACGTGGTATGACAAAAACAACCGGGTACAGTGTGGTTGTCACATAACCAATTACCCACCCAGGCAGCACACTTGCTTGGGCTAGCTGGAGCCAGGATTGGGCCTTGGCCGTAGTAGACCGGACCGGGACGGCCCAGGGAATTCGGTGAACTGCCAGCCTGGCGTCTCACCGTATTTCCCGGGCACCGGCAAGCCACGGAACTGCCAGGGAAGGGATTTCCTTGGCGTTCCTTGTATTTTGTTGGTCCGAGCCGACCAGTGTAGACAGGCGGCCGCCAACATTGGCGCTTCAGTGTGTTCATTGGCCCCAGGATTCTACGGAACTGCCAGGGAAGTGATTTCCTTGGCGTTCCTTGTATTTTGTTGGTCCGAGCCGACCAGGATAGACAGGCGGCCACCAACATTGAAGTCTTAGTGGCGCTTCAGTGTGTTCATTGGCCCCGGGATTTCATGTAACTGCCAGGGAAGTGATTTTCTTGGCGTTCCTTGTATTGTCTTGGTCTGAGCCGACCAGGGTAGACAGGCGGCTACCAACATTTAAGGATTTTGTGGAGCTTCACCGTATTCACAGGCCCCAGGATTCCACGGAACTGCGGGGGAGTGGGTTCGGGTGTCGTTTATTTTTGCGAGATTCAGCGCGCCAAGGAACGACGGATAAGTACCGTCGTTCATTTTTTTTTTTTTTTGGCTGTAGCTTGCCTTTCATCGGACCTACTCGATACGGCCACTTTTACTTACATAAACTTAAAATGTGTTTTCACCTTGCGCTTAAATTCATTTAATTTCATTCATTATCACATAGCCCGTGACATAGCTTCGTCCATGAGCTTCTGCGCTTAGACCTTGGGCCAGGACCAGTTTCCTCCTTTGAACAAAATGTAAGGGCGCAAACGAGCTGGTGTACATTGCACATGGTTGAAAAAACCCCGACTTTTTAGTGTCGTGTCGTTTACCCGCAGTCTCGGGGTTTTTTCAACCATGTTCCTCCTTTTTAAGAATATTGCGCTTGTCGGCGTGACACGATCGTCGAGCTTTATTGACACGGCCGTGCCGACAGTACATCGCAACCGCAAGCAGGGTCCGTAAAACAGCACCATGTCTGATTTCACAAAAACGCCAAAAACAAGAAACTGTTGCACTGCACGTGTAAATTAGAAAAGACAATAGAACGCATTTAATGATTTCAGAGGCCGGTGTTTATTCCAGAACGAAGTAACTAATTGCAAATCAGTCGGCGCTTCAAGAAAAGTAACGTGAAACACATGTTGCTCAACTAAATCTGCATACTTTGCAGCGGCGTTGAACACGCGTGTTCAATTATCCGTTCGCTCAGAGTCAGACCCCGCGTTTTTTCCAGACTGAAAAGAATGACCGGGTGCTTGAGTCAAACTGATCGTCCTAACTTTAAATAAATAACAAAAATCAGTTTCACATGCTACGTAATTGCAGCCTGGTGGTGCGTTTCATTCGCGAAAGCGAACTTGCCTCAGAAGCTTCAAGCAAAAAATGCTTTCTAAAACCGACACGTGCTAAGCCTTTATCTGTCAAATGAAACGCGACACGCGAAACTTCGACACGAGAAAGGCTTAGATGTTGGCTGGTCATAGAAAGTCTTAGCTGTATATCTAACTTCAAGAAGAGGCAAGACTGCTCTAGCTGCACCTACGTCAAAACTTAGTGTCGCAGTATGAGAAACTGATTTTTAGTATTTATAAAAGTGGGAACGATCCATCTGACTCACCTGACACCGCCGCCACACGTGGAATGCGGTCTGAACCTCAAAGTTACGAAAGCCTTGGCCACGCGTCGCGTAAAGGAAAAACGGTTTCTGACCAGGTGGCGCTAGTGATCACATACATAAAAAAGTTTATTCCACGGAGCATCGCATTTTCACGGAGCATTTTCGTTTTAAAATTAAGCAAGCCGGATTTTAATCCGCGTTTGGATATGTTCCACGTGGACTCACGCTAATCAGAATTTGGAAATACGAAATAGGCTTAGCGTAGGCGGTCAATTAAAGCATAGATCTACCCTGTCATCTATTACACACCAGAAAATGTGTGGCCATAATTCCTTTGTTCTATGACTTTTTATTCTCTCTTTTACCATAAATGCGCGCGAAGGAGAGCTCGTGAGGTGTCAACATCGACCTCACATTGATTTCGCTCGCACTGATCGTGAAACGATGTGTAGGACATGTGGGGCACGTTTCGACGGTGCACGCGTCGACGTGCTCAGAACTAATTTGTTCTGTGTTGTCAAGGTTAGCGTAACTTCTGCAGGGCTCCAACTTTGTCAAAGCTGGGGTGAGCGCGTGCAAATGAGAAGCACCACGAGGCCTCGTGGGCGTGCTCTTGTTCTGAGTTTTCTGAATAGGCTGATCGCGTGCGCTGAGAACAGCCTGTAGCTGTGGCTCCGGAGAAAAATTGGGGTGTGTGTATTTTTATACAGCCTAGAATTTGGTCTGCCTCAACGGCCGACGAGTCTCCCAGCTGGTGATGAGAAATTTAGCCAGTGCAGTACAACCGCTAGCGCGGGTTCTTTAACGTGCATCACGTAGTAGTGATACACGACCGCACGCCGATACGATGTTCATCCAGATCGAAACGAGAAGGGGTTCGGATTGAACCCAGAATCGCTGGTTCTTTTTGCGCGAGCTTTCGCTCCACGTGCTCCGAGCTGGTGTGCTCTAGGCCACTCGGCTTCCGATCCCCCCTATGGCTCCGGAGGGAACCACATATCTTCTGTTTAGACATGTACAGCAAGTTAGCAACTGGATTACACCGCTGTATGCACTGCGAGCTGTAGCGATTTGGAAGGTCCACGAAAAAAA
Organism: Ixodes persulcatus; assembly: GCA_013358835.2. NCBI lineage: Eukaryota > Metazoa > Arthropoda > Arachnida > Ixodida > Ixodidae > Ixodes > Ixodes persulcatus. The sequence continues at coordinate 1,742 of JABSTQ010004918.1, read as the reverse complement.
AAACGCCATACTCGGTGACAGGTTAAAAGTAAACGCTGGGGAGGGGGTCGCCTCCTCTCGAGCGTTCGCTCTGCAAAAGGGGAAAGAGATGGGAGGAGCTTTCACTACCTGTCACCGACTATAATTAACGCACTTCATCTCAAAACTGAGATCCATGCTCAGAAAATCCCACGCGATGCACGAAATGTACGCTTCTTTCGATTTGTGTGTATGTTTATGAGGCAAAAAAACGTAGTGCTTCTTTTTCTCTTTTGCACATTTAGCGACGCAGCCAGGAATAGTTTCTAGGGGAAGGGAGGGGGGGGGGGCGACCCTGAAAGCTTTTCCCGCCACCCCTCTACCTACGTCACTGGTGCATTGTCGGCTGTACGTGATTTTGAAAATCTCAAAACAACCTGTTTTACTGAGCCGCAAAACACGGCCTGTAATTCAAACCCCCGAAAAAAATAAATAATAAAAAAACTATATTTTTTTTTTAACAAAAAATAAAAACTGAAAACAAATATCCACTGATTGATTAAGCAATTGCATGTCTTCACAAATAAGAAAATCAAGTTGAATTAAGATGTCGAACACCGTGTTGGAGTGACGAGATGGACATAAGTTTATGTAGATTTCAATCAGCCAACAAAAGTTGTCACGGAACGTATATAGCAGGAGAAGCTGGGGCATTATGTTTGCTCGCCCCAAAATATTGACTTCAAACTGCGTACAGAACACGATAACTCCAGTAATGACACCGGTGGTGACAACGGCCGCCGAATTATAAACTGTAATGGAGTGGGGTCGAAACCGAAACTTTATGTACGGTGGAAAAGCGCCGAAAAATACACGAACAGAGAGAAAGACATCAAGACAGGGCACACTCTCAACTAAAGTTTATTTGAAAAGTACACACATATATACCCGGCAGGCATACTAATCGCCACTCATCTTAGACCAGCCCCCGTTTCAAAACTTATGATCAGTCGTATTTCAATCCATTGCTCCGTTCCAATCCAAAGCCACAAGCGGCTTCCGGATTCTTCTCCGTCCGTGCCAAGGGCGTGCAGACAAAGGCCTGTCTCAACGTGCTTGCGTAAAGTCGTACTTCAGGTAAGTTTTGCCGATTTCATATTCATAACGCATGCCCGAAGAGTATCTACATATGCTGGATGATCTTCCGAACACCGTAGCTCACGTTGCCACCGTATTTCGGATTATATTGAACTTTTTTCGACGCTTGAGCGGTCTCCGCGATTTCGTGTCGCTGGCTCGAGGAGGCGTCGCGTCACAGTTCTGAGGAATTTTGGCTGGCTTTAGGCAAACGATCGCAATCACTTGTGGAGGCTGTTCGTTGAAAGCTTGCGTAAATACTAGCCGCTATCTTGAGAATTCCGTGAATGTTCTGCGATACCGGAGCACTGCAGGGACGCTAATCCGATTGTTTCGAAAGTTCGCGTTGCTGTCGGCCGCGTTAAACTGATTTGTGCTGTGAAACGCTTAGATACGGATCTTAGAACAAACCGCCTTGGATGTGTTCGGGAGGGCGACACGCGTGAACATAGATTGTTTTTACTTTCACGTGTCGGGTTTTGCGCCGCGTCCAGTGGAATGGGTGCCGGTGTTGTGTGGCGCGGCGCTGGCGTTTTGCGGGTTTGGCGGGTTGCGGCGGGTTGATAGAACACGCTCCTAGCTGGGCGTCGTAGCGCTCGCGTACGGCGTTTGCCCCGCGTCGGCCGGCTGTGCGCGTCGTCGGTGTG
>JABSTQ010004917.1:0-32565 GCA_013358835.2 Ixodes persulcatus | reverse complement strand
GCCGTTGCGGCCACGTTTCTGGGGCGAAGCTCAACTTCTCACATGTCCTCTCAAAGTTAACTAAGAATAGGCCCACGTCTTCCCCAACTTTAAACGGCTGCATGAGCTTCTTCATTTGATACGACTCGGTCTCACTTGCTCGTACCGGAGCCCCAACTCTACTGTTCTGCGAGTTTAATCGCTGTTGTTCAATTTCGAGCTCCAGCCTTTTCAGCGCTCGCTCCTGGTATCGTTCCTCTTTCGCTGCAGTCTGTGCTCGTTCCTCTCTAGCTGCAGCTTGCTCTCGTTCCTCTTTCGCTGCAGCCTGTTCCTCTTTCGCTGCAGCCTGTTCTCGCTCTCGTTCCTCTTTCGCTGCAGCCTGTTCCTCTTTCGCTGCAGCCTGTTCTCGCTCTCGTTCCTCTTTCGCTGCAGCCTGTTCTCGCTCCTCTCTTGCTGCAGCTTCACTCTTAGCGTTCTGAAGCAGTTCCCACGCAATTTTAATTTCCTCTGCTTCCGCGCTCTCTGAAATCGCTTTACTGATCTCAGATTTCTTCATCTTTTGCTCCACCTCCACACCCAATTCTTCACATAAACAGAATAAATCTGTTCTCAGTAACCTCATTAGATCCATGATCGCTGCTCTTTAGCTTTGGCTTTGTTCTAAAACTTGTCGCGAGGTTGTACCAAAACCCTAGCGCACGAGTCAAACACTAAGGATTCCCAGCAGTTCAAAATTAATTACCCATAATCTGAAGCCTGGCGAATCTCAAAGCAAAGTCCAAACGCTCACCCGCAGATGTAGCACGATGTCGCATGGTCCGATCCCAACCGCTGCCAACCAGTTGTTCGAGGCGGGGCTTAGGCCGCACGTCCGGGAGCTTCCTGGCTCGTGACGACGACCATTCCCCGAAGTGAAGAACCCAGGGGTCCAGTGGAGGTGGGAGAATTGGTAACGTAACGAACGGTTTAATTACATGGTAGCGATACAGTCGTCAAATCCGAGAGAACAAATGGAGCTCTCACGCCCCGCCTTATATAGGGGTCCGTTTTCTCCCTCTCTCTCCGCCAGGGCAGCAGGTGCGACAGCCACGTGCCTTGCAGCTGGGTCCGCCGCGTCGCAGTCAGAAATGAGCCATAGCCAAGGTTCTCCGCAGTTAGGCCAGGCCTCTCTCCCCTTCCGGAGCGCACGAACCCACACGCACACACACACACGTCCCGTTGACGTCACGGACGCGTTGAGACACGTTTTGGGCAGCCTTCGACAGGTGGGCGTCAGTCCTGAACACGTCGGGACTCGTTTTGGGACTCGTTTCCGCAGCGTTGAAACTCGGAAGAAGGTTGCCGAGGGTTCCATTCTTAACAACACCAAAGCGCATTTTGTAGCGTGATGTTGAGCTGAACTGACAGTGCTTAAAAACTGCGACACCGACACGATCGACCTTCATAATAATTGGTGGAATATATATCTTTCAACGCTGTCTATTTCCCTACCGCCATGATCACTTCATTCCCCGAAAAGTCCTGTTTTTTTAATCAATTCAGGTGTCTGGAAGGGGCTGTTTCCAAGTTCTAAGCATCAACAGTCATGATGCATAGCGGGCGTTTTGATGCTGACAGTTTTTTAATCTTTTGTTTCCTGCATTATTTTCGTTAAACTTTATCAGCGGGTGAGTAGGCATGCCATTTCATTTCAATGCACTAATGTGAACTGGTCTCTCGGCAGTTCAAATTTAAACACAAGTCTTAACGTTCAGACCGTAGATGTGACTATTTCGACAATCGCTTTCTGAGTCACGCAGTAAAAATATTCATAAACTTATTTTAGGTGCAGGCCAGCCTAATTATTGTTAAATAACGTTTTCTAAGCCTTTGTTTGAGTAAGTTCTTAAAAAAGACTGCGATAGGGAACTAGCCCTGCAATCGAAGCTCTCTGTGTTCTCGTGTTGCCGGTCCGAAATTCGCTCAGCCAGTGATCAGGGCCACACAAGTTGTCCAACACAAACTGCTGCTCTCTTTTTTTTTTTTTTTTTTGAAAATGGTTATGTCGAGGCCACATTTTCAGTGTCGTCCATGTTGTGCTGCTGTCGCTGCGATGTGACAGGTTTGTCGGACAACACGGCGAGCGAGCAACAATTTTGGCCGACTGTTGGACAACGTGTTGTGTTGGTGTTGCCTTCGTGTTGCTTCAGTGTGACAGGGACTTAACAGGACGAAGTCGTGGTGTCTCGTAATGTCACTCCACCAACAACGTTATTAGATCTAATAGCGTTGGGCATCAAGCCCTTTTGCACCGCGACGGAACGTTACGGCGTCACGTCACATGACCTGACGTGAGTGACGTGAATCGTCCCGCCAGAACGCCCACTGTCAAAACGCGACACGTCGCGGTATTACGTGACACCACAAGTTCGCACTGTAAGCCAATGCACACTCTCAGAAATAGGGGTACAGTACTTACACCCCTTGTGCTACATATAAGGTGATCCCCAAAACTACAATTCGATGTTCAGGCCACTGGCGTCAAACCGACGATACCGACTTTCACAAGCGGCTTGATAGTCGACCAATACTACTTAATAACATGGCTAACGTGTACATTGAAGACTACAGGAAAACACTCACGGCTTTGTTGGCCCTGCCGCAATACCTGTCTTTCTTTCTTTCTTTAGTCTTTGACACGGACATTAGCAATTTAGTAAATTAAATCACACAGCTATCAAGCCGCTCGTAAAAGTTGGTATTGTCAGTTGGACGTCAGTGGACTGAACGCCGGAACGTAGTTTTTGGTGTTATATAGGGGGCAAGGGGTGTATGTACAGCACCCATATTTCTGAGTGTGTAGTTGTTATAATGTATGTACGCTAGAGGTCCAACTGGCGCTAGTGTGCGGTTTCAAATTGAATCAGACGGCAACCAGTCCGAAATGTATTTCTATCAGAAAAAGTAAGTGCATTTCCCCTCTGAGCTTGATTATAAGAAGAAATATAATCATGATTATTTCGTGGGTACTAAAAACATTGAAACATTTGTCGGTCACGCAGACGAAAATATTGGGCAGTTACGTTGTTTTTCTTTCACATTCATGGCATTAAAATTGGTGCTAAAGTGGCTTCGTACATGCATTTATGTTCACTGTCCGACACTGTTTTAGGGCGTACACGACATCGGCGCTTATCTGTGCGGGGGTTTACGTGCCAAAGCAATAGAGAGCATCTTAGAAATAAAAAAAAAAACGGGAACGCGACAGAACAGCACACGACAAAACAGCACGCGACAAAACAGCACGGTCAGAACAGCACGCGACAAAACAGCACAGCGTTAAAACAGCACGGCGACAAAACAGCACGAGTCAAAATAACACGCGACAAAACAGCACAGCGTCAAAACGGCACAGCGACAGAAGAGCACGTGCCAAAACAGCACGGCGTCAAAACAGCACGGCGACAAAACAGCACGCATATAGCAACTTCTAGCGCGTTCTTCACCTCTCTCTGCGCGAATAATATCGAACCTCCCTGACCTTTTCATTTATTGTCCCTAGGTTATAAAGGAATTTATTGCCTATTTCAGAGCTTACCAAACTCCGCAACCCGGAACCCCCCCCCCCCCCCCCCCTTCAAAAAAAAAAAAAAAAATAACACGTCACGACCCTCCCTCGGGCTTTTCACGAGGCTACAAGAGTCAATGATGAATACTAGTAGCAGTCCACATAATAAAATGCATGCTGAAGATGACTAAACTTATAGCCACAAAAAAAAAAAACTGGATCTGTCGGACCTACAGTTTAGAAGGCACGGCAGTTGGTAGTGGACCACGATTTTTATCACAACAGGAGTTACCGATCGGCATCCAGCGTTAAGCATTCCCGTAAGGTGACAAGCGGAAAGCTTTAAACAAACGAGTGCAATTGTTCGAACCTCCTTCAGCGAAGCTCTTGTTGGTGCGTTTGTCCGATTTTTTCGTGTCGTTTAAGTCAGCAGAAAAAGAAAAGGTCAGTATTTTCGAGGGCGTTTGGAGTGGGGGGGGGGGGGGGGGGATGCGACTCATTCCTGACTATATGACCACTTCCTTTCGCAGTTTTCAGCTTGTCTCAGAGGTCGGTTCAGCGTTCAGCAAAAGCTCCGGGGGCGCAGAGGTCTTAGGTTGAAATTTGGGTTTTTGACCTGATAAGGACGTGATAGGGACAGGGAAGAAGAAAATCTAATCGTGAACTGCACAATGCAAATCAAGCGCGCCCGTAAATGCCGCACACTTTTTAACAACCCTAGCTTCCGTCTACTAGAGAAGGGAATAAATTCGATTGTTTTATAGCCGTGTCTTTGGTTGTGGCGAATTTACCACCTCTGGCAGTTGTGAAAATGGGGGAAAATCGCAGTGAGTACAATGCTTGCAAATTTCTGGATTTTGACATTTGCCTTTTGACTGAAGCGGTAGTGAAGCTCATGTTCGTCCTGTGTACAAATACGATCACACGAAAATAATGTCAGATCACGATAGGGCCCCAGCGCGTTTTGCAGAACAAGTAGCGTCGGCTGCCACAACAAATACAAATATCAGTACCTGGTTAACTCACTATACATTTTAAACAAACGCTTTTAAATATTACATTTTCGTCAGTATACTGATTTTCGTCAATAAACCGAAAAGAACCGAGAAGTTTATGAGTCTACAAATATTTACAGCAATAATTTCCGAAACACATTTTTTTTGGGGCACTGTGCTGTCTTGTCGTTTTGCTGTTTCGACGCTGAGCTGTTTCGACGCCGTGCTGTCTTGGCACGCGCTCTTCTGTCGCTGTGCCGTTTTGACGCTGTGCTCTTTTGTCGCGTGCTATTTTGACGCGTGCTGTTTTGTCGCCGTGCTGTTTTGACGCTGTGCTGTTTTGACGCTGTGCTGTTTTGACGCGTGCTGTTTTGACCGTGCTGTTTTGTCGCGTGCTGTTTTGTCGTGTGCTGTTCTGTCATGGTGCCAAAAAAACATGTCAAGAACTACGCGCTAACACTGGATCAGTACGTACGTGTGCATGTAGGCGATCAAAATAAAGTAAAAGTCAAGTAATAAGTGAAGGGAAAAAAAAGGGGGGTGGGGGTTGAACACCGAGAGAATAACACATGTAGGACGAGGGGCTGACGTAAAAAGGAAGTGTGCGTCGTCCTTTGTCCCACGCGTGTCTTGTTATTTTTCGGTGTTCCTTAACTCAACCAACACGATCGTCAGTCTACATTACATGGTGAGTGCAATTTGCCATAAATAACATTCGTTTTATTCACTCTGTTGCACATGTATGGGTGCAAAAGTAAGTTTGTGTCTAGAGTTCAAAACTCGTATCTGCATGCTTCAAATGTTTAAAAAAGGGGAAGGTCAGAAAACTCTTAACGACCGATAAATTCAGCCCAATAATGCACAGAAAATCGTATTTTATTGTGCACTTAATTTTACTGTTTAACGCGTTTTAAAAGCTCGTAAATGAGGGTCATCTTAGTGACACTTAAATCTCACAGATTATCCCTATTAGCATCATCGTGATGTTGGGGCTTCTTGAACAAGCCCTACGTTATTTTTAACTGTTACCCCAGCTTACGTTCGTCGCTTGTCTATAGACCATTCTATCGTGGGTAGCGTCATTTTGAGAGCGATAAAAAAAGGGGGAAAAGGCTACCGGCGCTATCCCCCCCTGCTGGTTGTGTAGAAAGAGTGAAAGTCCCGGATGAGAGGCTTGGCCGGTACTGGGTGTATGCAGTGCCCGAACTTCGTTCGCACTTTCTTATCTGTTTCAAACTCCCAAACTTAATTAGAGCCATGGTCTTCGATGGCGACAGTCCCCCGGTCATCGGGACACCATTGCTGGGTGATAGGGTGCACAAATAACGACTGAAAGCGTCGAATACTGTCCGAGGACCTATGTAGCTTGCAAGGAATTCGGCAAGGCGAGTGCGGCTGCAATGTTTTTAAGCTCCGTCGCTTTCCGCATGCCTGGAAATGATGAACCATTTATCAATTGTTGCTTATAATGGGCCTATTTCAACGTAGCTGTTTTTAGTAATCAACAAGCGATACACCACACGGGAACCTCCATTAACTTGTAAACACCCGGAGCTGTTACAGATCGCTTTGCTGCGCTGTTTTTATCTTGCATGTCCGTGTTCTTATATTTCCTTGCGGATGAACGACGAAAACGTTCTAGATGTACTTATATCGAACCGCAGAAAGCCTCAAAGCAGCCACGAATTATTTCACTATCTGATGCAATATTTTGAGTACTCACCTCCAATTTCTATCGCTGGCACGTTCGCTGCCGCTAAAACCCCCGTCGCCGCACTGGCGGATGCCATGACTCGAACAAAGAAATGTTCACACTGGGCTCAAAAACGCAGATCGGAACACACGAGACGTACACTGCAGCGAATATCCAGCGCCTCAAAGCGCCCAATCAACAGAAACAACCCACCAGCGGCACTCCAAGGAGCGCTTTTGCCGGCTCTCTGCTATCGCGCAGGGGATTGCGATTCAGGAAAACTGATAAAACTAACTTTTCAACAATTTCCAGCCTCACCCGGCGCCGGAAATGAGCCTTCAGCTAAGTGTTGTAGATGATAAAATCGAGTCAGTCACCACTGTAAATTATCAATGTTAAGATAAATTCAGTTATAAAATTTTACAAGCAGAAACAGCAATCATCACGAGAAAACTCGCACGCATTTTGCGAGTGTACCCCATGCTCATCGGCGGTACAGCGTTCGGTGCGCGCTCTATTCACAAAATGTTCCGAGCACAGTCGAGAGGATCGTGTTGAGGAAACGTCTTTTCGGTTTACGGACGCAATCCACTGCCGCCGGAGACCGGGGTCATGTGGAAAGCGATGGAGCTTGAAGACATTGCAGCCCCTCTCGCCTTGCCGGATTCCTTGCAAGCTACATAGGTCCTCGGACAGTATTCGACGCTTTCTGTCGTTATTCGTGCACCCTATGACCGAGCAATGGTGTCCCGATGACCGGGGGACTGTCGCCATCGAAGCCCGTGGCTCTCATTAAGCTTGCGAGTTCAAAACAGAAAAGAAAGCGCGAACGAAGTTCGGGCACTGCAGCAGACACCCAACACCGGCCAAATCCCTCATCCCCCCCCCCCCCCCCCCCCCGGCACTTTCACTCTTTACACACAACCAGCAAGGGGGAAAGCACCGGCAGAGCCGTATATGTAGAGAGTTTGGCCATTCGTGGGGAGTATAGGAGACAAATGAGGAGGCGCCATTGGCCGAAACCGGGCTGGGCGTGTTCCCGGGCGTGTTCAGAAATTCAAATGTGGCCAACCAGAAGCCGGAAATAATACCCTGGCGGTGGTCGCGAGAAACAAACCTGATAAGTGCATCGGAGTAACTCTCAATGACTGAAAATATGGTACACGTGATGTTTCAATCACGCTAATCCAAAATGATGGTGGAAGAGTGCGACTAGCGGAACGATCGACATAATCCTTACCCCAAGCGCCGAGGGCCGGGAATCTGTCGTCCGAGCGGTCAGACTCTGTCCGAACAAAAAAGAGTTGAGCGGCGCATTCGTTTCTTACATCTTTCTGCCTGATCATGATCGAAACATCACGTGCACCCTATTTTCAACCACAAAGAGTTACCACACTTCACTCTTACGCGCTTATTAAAATTATATACGAAGATATACCTTTGATCAGAACTGTTTCGTGCTACCACCGCTAGAGGATTTTTTTTCGGCTTTTGGTTGGTCATGAGAGCATGCCAAGCCCTCTTTCCGAGTCTGGTGCACGCCCTGGCTCTTCTCGCGCCTCCCATTGACCAAACTCTCTCTATACACGGCTCTGAGCACCGGTAGCCCTTTCCCTTTTTCTCTCTCGCCCTCTTTCAGTAAAACGGTCTGTACACGCTTGCCGTGGAACATAGGTCCGGGAATACTGGGAAGTTAAACACCGCATAAGACGAATACTGTCACTATAGCAATTGCACATTTTCATGGTAATGAAGTTGCCTACTATTTTCTACGACCCAAGTAACAAAGCTAATTCAGCTTATTCGCCGGCGAAGAGACAAAATGCACGCGCTTTTTCCCATAGGAGTGCGCAGGAGCACCGCAAAAGTGGACTGGTTGCTGTCTGCTTCAGTTAAAACCGGTAGTCCCATAGACACTATCTATAGCGCCAGTTGAACCTCTAGCGTACATTGTAATAACTCTATGCTGTAAGCCATGTGACACACCATGACGTCATGTGACCAGACGTGGCCTGAAGCACGTCACGTGAGCTATAGTGGCACCAAACACGTGACCACGTGTCCTATAGTGGCGCCCCGCTCATTTTAGCAGGAAGTTAGCCCGCTAAATTTAGCTGATGATGGCATGGTACGGCTACGGTGACGCGTAGCAAATGCCAACTTCGCTTTCGTTAAAATTAATTCTGCATTAATAAAAAAGATTTCTTCCAGCGCGTATATCTTCGAGGATAGAAGCGCTGGAAGAAACAACATTCTGATGTGGGACGACGAAGGTGTGCCAAACAGAACGCACCAACTTCCATTGCCAACCCCCGTCGCTGTTCGTTTTGATCTGCAGATGAATATCGTACTGACGTGCGGTCGTGTTTCACTACAGCGCGGTTTACCTTAAAGACTCAAGCTAGAGTTGTATTGACTCAATTTCTTGTTCTCACGGAATCCACCAGACGCCCATTGGGGCAGACCAAGTTTCCATTGTGTAAAGTGCCATAGGATAAATTAATTGCAATAGCACTGTAGTCGTCTAGCTTAGACTGATTAAATTGGGGCTATGTTTATTCTAGCGTATAAAATACAGCGTGTGAATCGCGCCCTGTCGTGTGGTGGTCGAGCGAGGGAACGCGCTCGTAAGGAGTTCGGGCTTTTCGGAGATGGAGCGGGGCACAGAGGGCGAAGCCATGACGTCACAGAATGACATCACATCTGGAACGTGAAACATGACGTCACTGCTAGTTTTAGTCGTTTTGACAGGTATGTACCGGGTAGCAGTACATACCTGTCAAGAAGTGGCTCGGAGCAGAGCCGTTTATACTGAGAGAGTCTGGCCTTCTTAAGGAGATTTTGACAGCCTGACAACCACAGCAGCGTAGTCTGACAACCGGGGGATGACTACTTCCGTCCGCCATATTGTGGCTCTTACTCAGAGGAACTCTACGAGATTTCTCAGGAATGAACAAGACAAAGAAGTAACGCCATATTGTGTTACCGCGAAATCCGCTTGTTCTAGCGGCAACAAGCTCCGCCCATTGGCCAAACTCTCTCAGTATAAACGGCTCTGGCTCGGAGGTGCTGCCAGGCCGAGTTCTTTTTCCGCGTGCTCGTTGAAATCGGGGGGCTCCGCTTATTAAGCAATAGGCATTTTTTAATAGCGCTGACCAGAGCCGCCGCAGAGACCTCCGCGGCTCTGTATCCATGGCCGCTACCGCGAACCGAGGCGTTGAACGGACATGTCGGTTGCTTCTCCAACAGAAATTTGGCGTGCCTGATGTAAACTGTAAAATAGTTTGTTGTTGGGCGAGTTGGTTAACATTTGGATACATGGTTTTTCGCAAAAAAGACGGACACAAACGAGAGAGACACAAACACGAGCGCATTTTGAAAACAAACGCGAGGCGCACCTCGCGTCACTTTCAATGCGCCGCTGATTGCCTCAGCCACCGGGCGACTAAGCAGTAACATCATGTGTCATGTGACACATGTCACGAAGCAAAAACAACTAAAACAAGCAGTGACCTCATGTGTCACGTGCCACATGTGACCTGACTTTGCGGCGTCGTGGCTCCGCCCTATGTGCCCCATTGCCGGAAGCTCGTAGGAGCTTCCGGCAGTCCACGAGGCCAGGGTTGCCTAGCGGCGTTGGTGATGACGATGATGATAATCCCGAGTCCTGACACCTCCCCCACCTTGTTAGAACAACACTCGCTCACTCACACACAAAAGCGGTCGGGCGCACAACTTACTTGTCCGATCCTGGTGACGTTGGGAGTCGAAGTTGGTTGCAGGAGTCCCCTCGTTCGTCGTGTAGTACCGATCGTTGTTTGCTCTCCGTAGAAACGTGGTTGAGGCGCTGGCCCTACAACGTGGCTGCGAGACGCTGCTCCCGTCAGAATTCTGACCGCAGTTCCTGGCGGAAATGTGTCGAGGTTCCGCGTTGTGCCGCGCTTGTCATTGTGCCGGCGCAGCATCTCCTTGTACACTCTAAAAAAGGGTGTGGCCATTACACCCCTTGACGCATGCACGACACCCCAAAACTTCAGTTTGACGTACAGCTCACGGACGTCGAACTGACGACCCCAACTTTTACGAGAGGCTTAATATCGGTGGGATATAACATTTAAACAACTAAAGTAGGTATCAAAGACTACAGAAAAAACAAATCATTGCGGTATTGCAGTAGGGTCAAGAAAACCCCGTTACTTTTTTTTTCTTTTTTGTAGACGGTCACGAGCGCATTAGATATTTTAATAAGTTGTACAACTCGGCTATCAAGCCGCTCGTGAAAGTTGGTGCCGTCGGTTGAACATCAGTGCACTGTACGTCCATCTGAAGTTTTGGGGTGTCCTATACATGACAAGGGGTGTAAAAATATGCTTTTTTTTAATGCAAAAGCATTAACTGTCCCGTGGAGCAAACCGTCGTCATCAGCTTTTGGAGCAGCGCCAAACGGAACCTAGGTAACCCTGTCCCAGGGAGCGAAGCCCGCAGTCCGTAGCAGCCGCCTCATTTTGTCCGTGTGTAAGTGGCATTTCTCACGCGAAAGTCGGCGGTGTCTCTCCAACCCTGGAGAGATTCGGGCCTCAGGGACACGTTTGTGCGCAGTCTTCGTCCTATAAATAACTTCCGCGGGCGAGTAACCTTCGATACCTGGGGTCGCATGTTGAGCCAGTAATGCCTCCTGGATGCCAGTTGATTTTCGGAGGAGGTGCTTGGCTGCTTTTGCTGTCTGTCCTCTAGCACCCCCGTTACTTTGAGTGTAGTATGAACTGGACGTTGAGTGGGTAACATTTCACTCCTTCAAAAACGCTGCAAATTAGTGCGAACCGAATTGCGGCCCGTTGTCTGTTTTGAGAATTTTCGGCGCTCCATATCAAGCAAATATGGAGTCTAGGGGGGCTATGATGTTCCTGGTTGTCGTTGCCTTCAATTGTCAAGCTCAAAGAACCTCATATGGTAATCGACAGAAACTGAGTAGTTCCTGCCTCCAGAGCAAATATGTACAAATTACTCAAAAAAGGTAGTTAATTTAAGTTACTGAGTATCGACGTAAAAAGTAATTTGAGTAGAGTAGAAATTACGCATTTGTAATAGTAACTGAGTAAACTACTAACTACTGTAAAAGAGTAGCGAGTCACTTTGAAGTTACTTTCGAAGTTACTTTTTATATTTTTCTGGTAGCAATATGAACAGCAGTTTTGATCCGTGAAAAACACCGCGAGCCTATAATAAATGCAGTCATTTTGTAGCTTGCGTTTTCACCAAAATTGTTTAGTCGCTCGCAGAAGCAATTGACTTTCAAAGTTCTTATTGGAGAGTTTTTCCCTTTTCCTCCTAAAGACGTCCCCAGCCAAACTAAAAAGACGTTCCACCGACGCGCTGGATGGAACGGCAGCGATGAATTTCAGAAACATACTGTGCAAGGTCGGGTAAGCGAGTGTCGGCATCTTCGGTGTCCATGACGAAACATGTGAGGTTTGTCTCGGCTAGAGGGCCCTTTATAACAAACTCTCCTCCTTGTTTCTTCGGCAAGTTGAGATTGTTATGACTGAGCCCTGAGCGAGTGCACCTGACCGTCAAGGGATCAAGTCCCGCGCCACGAGGAGATCATCCGGACGACTGCGCGTCTCGTTGCAGTAATAATGCTCCGCAACTGAAAAAAAAAAAATTGGCTTAACAGAAGATGAAACGAAGTATATTTCGCCACTGCCGCCGACTCCAACAAAAGGATCTCCCAAGGGTGACTAGCAGTCCTCGCCGGCGACTACGGTATCGTGACGCGCCCGACACGCCTGGCAAGTAAATCGTTTTCAACAAAGAGGTCTCCCAGGCGTGGAAGTTCGGAAGGACGCGAAGGATTACGTGAACAAGCATCGTCGCTCGTACAGTTGCGGCTGGAAACGGGAACGTGCTCCCATGAACGGATTATCTGTGTCTGCGTTTGTGCGCGGGGGAGTCTGGCTTTGCAAGGGAGTACGCGCTGACGACGAGGCCACCATGGCAACAGGCGCCCAGCTGCGAGGTCATTCTAGTGGTGCCTCCCATGGAACCCCCAAACCGCTCGAGTCAGAACTTACTAAAGGCAGACAATAAGAAAACAACAACATTCCTCGGAGTTTCCCCGCCTTTCACCCCCCTCCACCCTCGTCTTTGCTCGCACGGTTGTAGCTGGAGGCGCGGCACCTGCGTGCATTACCGGATTAGGTCAATGCCCGACCAAGGCTTGTTTAGCATCCCTTCCTGCGTTCGAGCGCGCCGGTGTTATGCTTTGGCTGCTCGTCGCCACCTTGGCCCAAGGACGCCTGTGATGCAGTTTCTACGGCTGCCGAGTATAAGTGCGTGGGAACAGAATGTGAGGGGGCCCCTTGTTCGGGAATGCCACAACATCTGCCACCGTCTTATTTATTTCTGCGCTCAAACGTTTTTGATGAGCACAATTAGCACTAGATTTCTAAAGTAGTTAGTAATTTGAGTAGACGTTACCTAAAAAATGTAGTTAAATTAAATTAAATATTGCCCAAATTAAGTTGTAATTGAAAGTTATCAAGTTACTCAGAAAACTAGTTAAACTACAGTAGTTTGAATAGAGTAGTTGAACTACGTCCACGTCTGCTCCATAGAAAAGAAGAACCCTGCAGACGACATCCCAAAGATAGTGGGGCAGTGGACTCCTCAAAACCGCTGGGACCTGGTTTTCGGTGGTTTCGACAGATGGAAAGAAGGAAGGATCTAAAACAAACTCGCGCACTCGCACACCAATGCGGTCAGGCAGAGAGCCTACTCGTCCAATAATTGTGGTTGCGGGGATACTTAGACAGCGTGTAGTTAGTCAGCCAAGTACACGCTGTCTAAATATCCCCACAACCCCAATTATTAGACGAATAAGCTTACTCGTCCACTTATCGTGACGATGGGGGTCGAAGTTGTCTGCATGTGAAAGTACCGCAAGCATTCGCGAGAAATATCACGAAAGCGAGGCAATCCAATCTGCAGTTGCTTCGGGCAATCATACGTCCTTTCGAATTATATGTGCTGTCCAAGCGTGCGTCAGAAGATTAGATATCCATTAGCCATAGACATAGTAACCCTAAAGCGAGGGGACAGAAAAAGTTACTATCACTATCCTTAACCAGCTTGCCTGCCTAGTTGCTTTAACTTCGATATGCGTTAGAATTTTCTGACTATTTTTCAAGCACTCACCTTATTAGTTTTGCACGTCATTTCTACTGTTCGTCATGCCATGCGAATATCTAGTAAAAATGGGGGATTTCAACAAATATGGGCGCATTTTTTGTTTCGATGCGCCGTACAGAATGTACACATATTCCTATAATTATTAAACAAATTTTGTGGGGTCTCCTGACTGCCTCTTGTCTAAAATTACGTGTACCGTTACTCTGCCCGGCAGAAACCTGCCAACAGATTGAATTTTATTGCAAGTGGCTGGGAGCGCGGATTATAAACATTTTTAAAAATTATCAAACAAATGAGAAAATGCAAGGCATCAAAAATAAAAACCAATCGGGAAATGAGGAAGAGAGATGCAGGTATCTATAAAATAGCCAAGGTGATCGGTGGCCCATAAAACGTAGTGATCATAAAACACTACCGGAGCAATGGGGTCCTCTCGTATCCCTGAAGAAATAACGGCCGTAAAATGACAGCAGCCTGACCCTAACCCATTCCCGCTGGAGACCAACGGAGGCAGACAGATCTATTACCGTTCCGTCGAATTCCCCGTAGTGCGCTGCTATTCGCGGTAACATTCGAGCCGCAGTGCGGCAGGCGTGTTGTACGCTACAAGTGAATTTGTTCTCCTTGTTTGTGCAGAGTCGTTCTATGTCCCTAGAGTATTGCATTTCACGGTGAAGGAGGCTGCACAGAGCAGCGATTTGTTCTTGTTGACTTGTTGTAGCCAATTCAATAAACCGTGTCTAGAAAATTACGTGCGGAAACATATCGTAACTTTAATAAATCACCGCTCTGTTTCTTTTATTACCCATTCAACACGTGTTACAACATAATTGGCAAAAGTTATTTATGTCAGCGTCACAACCCAAACTTTCCCGAAGTCCGAGCCAGAAGTTCCTCTGGGCGGCGTGCAATGATAGTGCTTGTGCAAGAACTTGATCGAACATTCGCGCATAATGTTGATGTCACTGTCAGTGCTTGACTCTTCGGCATACGTGTCTTCCAGATTCTAAACATGTCCAGCGACATGCACATATCATACATAACACTTGTTTGTTTACGAGTGAACACCTAACGGTAGCAGCAATAATGTGGCTGTTTCCAATGTTCCAAGGCTTGATTGAATCAATAAAATTGAGGGACCAGGGCTCAAATATTTTTTTCTCTTTCAGGAGTCACATCTTGACTGGCAAGGCTAGTACTATGAATTTTGAATAAAATATATTGGTATCTATTGTATGGCACCTGTATTTAACGCGCAAAGAACGCGACTTGTCCCGGATGATGAACTCTCTACAGCGTGTGCCAAAGGGAGTAAGAAAGAGGATCTCCACACTGTCGCCACAGTTCCTTTCTGTTCGTGCTTTCAGGCAGCTGTGCATCCATGGGCGCCGCCATAACTGACCATCAGTTTTTGTTTCCTCTTTTTCCCGTTCGCTTCACTTCATCATAGCCTCAGCAGGACAGGTTATTGCCACTTTAGGTGCTACTCTGTCCTTTTCCCCGGCATAAGCCTCTTTGGAGGCTCGTCAACGCCCACTTCAGTGTCTCGGCATCTTGGTAAGACAATTTCAGTGTCTCGGCAATGGCGCCTCAATCTGGCGCGTGTTTAAAATCTCTATAGAAAATTTTCAAAAGTCAGAGTCAGATTATGGCAGCCCGAAAAGCTCCAATAGACCTTTTGCGAAATTCCCAAGCGCCAGGGAGCATGCTCCGAGTGTAGTTACACGCGCTGCACGTGCTGGCGTCAGCAGTAGTAGCTTTTCCAAAGCAAATGTCTAAAACAAATGGCATTTGCACGCGCGCTTGTCAACGCTTTATTTTGGTGTTTTACTTCGAATCTTTTATACGGGGAAGGCGAGCGCGTGTGGCGCGTGTCCATACATTCCCATCATTCTCCTTGATGCTTGGGTAATTTAGCAATAGGTCTATATTGCCGTTCTAATGGCGGTGATGGGAGATCATGCTTGCCAAAATCCAGCACCCTCAATTTCGTGAATCAAAGTGACGTAAAAGGACCTACATATTTTCCACTTTCTATTCTGTGCTTTCGAAGACGTTCGTTTTTTCTGGTGTGGAGAAGCTGTGTAGTGCCGCCATTAGAACGTCGGGTTTGACTCTGCAGAGGGTGGGTAGACTGACTTTCGGAAAGGGTCTATTACCCGAATAAAGTCGTGTTTAAATAAATAAAGAAGATTCATTGGTAGCCGGGGTCACACTGCTTATACATCATGCCAAAAAACGGTCTGCAAACCCGAAAAAAAAAATATTCGAACGCGAGTCACCGCGAGATTCGAGCTTCGAATGCCGCATGACAATGAGTTCAAGGAGAAACTTGGCACGCGGCATTCGAACCAAGGATATTGCGGCGACTCGTGTTTGCAGACTGTCTTTATGTATGATGTATGAGAAGTGTAACCTCGGCTTTAGGGAATGCATTAGCCTGACCCTTGGGTGAGTCCACACACGTCCAGGGTTGGGCAGAAATACTCAAAAATGTATTTGGAAATACAAATACTGGGATACATTAACATAGTAGCTAAAATACTGATACTAAAATATATCTGTAAAAATGTATCGCGATACGTATCGGAAATACATTTTAAATAGAGGCTAAAAAGTATTTGAATATACAGATACAGGAATACATTTTAGGGAGGGCAGAAATACAAATACAGAAATACTGATACTGCAATACATTTTTCAAATTTGTTTGAAACGCCAACTAAGATGAAGCTTGAATTTTGAAGTGAAAGTTTTTGATCCCGAAATTACTTTCCCGTAGGCTTGACACTTTGCCTTTGTTCTATCAAAGACTGACAGCCGTCCCTTCCCTGACATCCTCTGTCTGACGAGGGATGCGAAAAGACTTAGATCTCTAAATAAATTCTGTTACCCTAAATCCCATCAAAACGTCACCACGCCCCTGTCCAATAAGGACGCCCCTGTCAACATTGATCACATGCCGTCACGGTGGAATGAACTGATATTCTTGTATCTGTAGGTGTGGCCTTGAACGTGAAACTTTACCACGCTGCTTTATGAAAGGACAATACGTACTTTCGTTGTAGGTTACCTCGTTGAAGATCGTGCAGGCAGTGTCATTTGGAATTTTCGAAAATAGTGGACCACCTGAAGCATCCTGGAACACATGTCTTATCTGTTACGGTTAAAAAAACGATAGGGTGGCATCCCTGATGTGAAGGTCCTTTATGTCGACCCTCCGCCACCGACGCATGGATTGCAGTCCTCAAGTTTTGCCTAGCATCATCCAAACAGAGACCTCGTGGATTGCGACCTGATATTGCCGGCACAGGTGCGATCTCTCTGAGAAACAGCGCGCTCGAGACGAGTCGCCGGTGTACGAAGTCTGGGTCGGCACAGCGAGGCCACGTCTGGCCTCCTTCCTGGGTTTCGGATCACCATGAGCAGCGGGTCACGTTCACGTCGGCTAATGACGTACCCTCGAGCCGTGCAATATTACGGGCGCAGCCGCAGACGCATTCAACCTACCTAAGGACCTGCGGCAGAAGATGCTCTCTGACTCCACTTCTGGCACGCCACCAGATTCGAATCCCCGACTACGCAACACTCCTCAGAAGAAAGAAGAGGACGGATAGAAAAATAGTTTGGAGAAGCGTAAGGAACCTTGGTCAGCATACTAACAATGCCCCAGCATCTTCATAAGCCTGGCGCCCTCAGAAGTAAACAAATAAGCGGTCTCACTTGTATTTTTTTTTTTCAGGGGGGGGGGGGGGGCGGGGGGAGTACTTCCCAAGAAAAGTAACGAAATACATTTCATTCTGATTGTATCGCGATACAAAGAAACATTCCAAATGCATTCCGACACAGGAATACACATACTGGTGAAAAAATTGTATCACGATACAGAAATACAAATACGAAATGTATTTCTGAAATACTATCGCGATACATTTGTATTGTGATACTGCCCAACCCTGCACACGTCCCCCTTTCATAAACGCTAACAATGACCCTTCACTTTACTGTTTTGGATTTCCCTTTTGATTCCTCTACTTTCTTTGTGCCTCTTTTAGGTTTCCTTACGGGGTCAGTGTTAGCGTTTAGCAAAAGGGGACGTGTGGGGTGTTTCCCAGGGGTATGCTAACGCATTCCCAAAAAGTCCACATATGGATCTGCCTTTTTTTGTTGCTGTTGCTGTGTAGAGTGCCTAACTCGCGCCTGAACGGGTAGAAGAGGAGTACTATCAAGTTAAAATGAAAGGCGAACAGTGACCGAACTTCGAGTCATCTACCGGCGCAGATTCCAAGCCTGGGTTGTGCTTGGCGAGGTTCAAACACATCGAAGTAAGACGCACGACCTCGTAGCGCCTTAGTCTGATGTGTTTGAACCTCGCCAAGCACAACCCAAGCTTTGAATCTGCGCCGGTAGTTGGCTCCAAGTTCCGTCACTCTTCACATTTTATTTGAACCCGTTTGTACATGCTCTTTTTTGAAGTTGATCACGTCGGTTACGGGGTAGCTGTGGTAGCGGCCATCTCAGACTCCTTTCGGGCTCCAAGACACTCGGTGTCTAGCGCAACTGGCCGCATTTTGGACAGGCGAGCTAGGCGCTGCTTTCGCTCCTCTGCCTCGTTCGCCCGCCTTGCAAGCCTAGCAGGAGCATCCGCTGCCTGACGCTGGTTTAGCCGTTCCCCAGTTTGGGCAGCCCGTCTCCTTCGTCCACAAACCGTCTTCTTTTGCCGCCTACTTGAACCAGCGCTAGTACTTGTTTCACTCGCCACTTTGTAGCCCAAACCAAGGCATACGCGCTCCGCACACCTGCAAGTTCAGACTCGCCCCAGCATCCGAGCGCAGATTGGCTTCCGCTTCGTGACGTCACCTCATTCTCGCCTTTGTCCTTAATTACACTCCTTTTCTCTATGCGGCGCGCTTCCCTTTCCACTGTTCTGTCCACGGACGGACGCCGTTCGTTTTTTGTGGGTACTAATCAGGGTTGGGCAGTATCGCGATACAAATGTATCGCGATAGTATTTCAGAAATACATTTCGTATCTGTATTTCTGTATCGCGATACATTTTTTTCACCAGTATCTGTATTCCTGTATCGAAATACATTTTGAACGTTTTTTTGCATCGCGATACAATCAGGATGAAATGTATTTCGTTACATTTCTCAAAAATTATCCCCCCCCCCCCCCCGAAAAAAAGAAAAGAAAAACAAGTCCGAACGCATTTTTTTTTTTTTTTTGCTTTTAACGGCACTAGGGTCAAGGAGATGCTGGGGCATTGTACTATGCTCACCAAGGTTCCTTCCGATTCTCCAAACTATTTTTCTATGCGTCCTCTTCTCTCCTTTGAGAAGTGTTGCGTAGTCGGGGACTCGAATCAGGTGTCGTGCCAGGAGTGGAGTGGGAGCATCCTCTGCCGCAGGTCCTTAGGTATGGATGTCTTGAGTCATTGTTTGCTGGCATCCAATGCCCGCTGCTAACCGTCTATCTTGCCTTAGCGGACGCAGTACACCCAGCCGGCAAAAATGAGTCACAGTCCGTTGCAGCACGAACCTGGCGGTGGTTGACTTGAAATAGTAGCATGACTCACGCTGTGAAGTTCAACACTTATTCGAATGCGTCTGATGCTGCGCCCGTAATATTGCACTGGTCAAGGGTACGTCATCAGCCGACGTGAACATGACCCGCTGCTCTGCTGATCCGAAACCCAGGAATGAGACCAGACGTGGCTTCGCTGTGCCGACCCAGACTTCGTACACCTGAACTCGTATCGAACGCGCTATTTCTCGGAGAGCTCGCACCTGTGCCGGCAATATCAGGTAGCAATCCATGAGGTCTGTGTTTGGATGATGCGAAACTTGAGGACTGCAATCCATGCGTCGGTGGTGGAGGGTCGGCAGGAGGAACCTTCACAGCAGGGATGCCACCGCATCGTATTTTTTTTTTCAGCCGTAACAGAAGATAAAGCATGTGTTCCAGGATGCTTCAGGTGGTCCACTTTTCTCAAAACTTCCAAATGACACTGCCTGCACGATCTTCAACGAGGTAACCTACAACGAAAGTACGTATTGTCCTTTCATACCGCAGCGTGGTAAAGTTTAATGTTCAAGGCCATACCTACAGATGAAGAATACCAGTTCATTCCACCGTGTCGTCATGTGATCAATGTTGAAAGGGCCGTCATTATTGGACAGGGGCGTGGTGACGTATTCATGGGATTTAGGGTGACGTATAATTTATGTAGAGGTCGAAGTCTTTTCGCATCTCTCGTCAGACAGACAAGATGTCAGGGAAGGGACCGCGGTCAGTCTTTGATGGAACGTTTCTTTGAGCCCATGGAAGACTCTTTGTCGTCCGAAACCACTACTTTCAAGGCAAATTGAGAAGCCTACGGGAAAGGAAGTTCGTGATCAAAAACCTCCACTTCAAATTTCAAGCTTCGTCTCAGTTTTCGTCTCACACAAATTTGAAAAATGTATTGCAGTATCAGTATTTCTGTATTTGTATTTCTGCCCTCCCTGGAATGTATTCCTATATCTGTATTGCCAAATACTTGTTGCCTCTATTTAAAATGTATTTCCAATACTTATCGCGATACATTTTTACAGATATATTTTAGTATCAGTATTTTAGCTACTATTTTAATGTATTCCAGTATTTGTATTTCCAAATACATTTTTGAGTATTTCTGCCCAACCCTGGTACTAATGCTAGCACTAACGGTTTAATGCTAACGCATTAATAAAAGTGCAATCATCTCATAGTTACACACGTTTACGTGGCGTAGCGCTCATAGCAAATTGACATGGCGCAAGCTACAGCTGCACGCTGCAGCTCTGCAGACAGACAGACCCCCGAGTCGTCTAAATTAATCACTGAATAAAAGGTTAAAAAGCGCGAACAAACGAGGACAAAAAAAGAAACACGGACGACAGGACAGGCGCTTCACTCTCAACTGGTTTTTATTAAGACCATTGTCACCTATATTTACACATTGCCCAAACCACATCAAATTCAATCGCCACAATCAGAGCCAACCTTCCAAAAACACCATCTCACTCTGAAGCAAATACAATGACGGAGCGCTAACGCAATTGTTTTCTTTCTTTTTTATGTAGAATGCCTCTATAATTTCTCTTTCCGTTTTTTGCTTTGCCTTTCTTAGAAACTTTGTGCCAGTCAGGTCAGGTTTGCACCCACATCGCCTACAATGGTCAGCGAGATGGCCCCCCGCGTTGTTGCGCACACACAAATTATGTTCTCGTGCTCTATCATTGAAGCAGCGCCCAGTCTGCCCAATGTAGACTCTGCCACAACTAAACGGAATCTCGTAGACCACGTTGGTGACGCACGCAGTATATTGCACCGCGTGTTTCTTGGAGCACGGTGCTTTTTTCTGCCTTGTCAACATCGGACATATCCTGGCAAGTTTACACGGTGCCGAAAAAACCACGTTAACGTCGTATCTCCCAGCTACCTTTTTTAGATTGTGAGACACTGTATGCATGTACGGAATGACTTGCACTCGTTTCCTTTCTTTACTTGCCTCGCTGCCTTTTTTACTTCTTTTTAGCTTTTGAAGAAGGCTCTCACAACAACTAGTGATTAGGTTAGGGGGGTATCCCGCGTCTGTCAACCTTTTTGATTGTTGTTCAAAACTGATTTTCATCTGGTGATTGCAACTTTTTTCCAGAGCCGCACTTAGACATGTCAGGGCTATACCCCTCTTTACCAGTTTAGAGTGAGCACTTTCAAACAACACCAGGCTTTTCTTAGTGCGCGGACAATACTGCCAACAGACATGTTCTTCAGAGAAAAGGATCAAAATGTCTAAAAACTGAATGCAGTTATTCACAGGCATTTCCCAGGTAAAATTAAGTCCGCCTGATACCTCCCTAAACAATCCGACAATCTTCTCAACCGGTTTCTCCAAACCCGAGTCTGTATCTAAAATTAAAAAAATAGTCATCTACGTATCTATACGTCTTTAACACATGTAAATCTGCAAGACTATCTGAAATTTGCCGGTCCAGTGATGCCAAAAAAATGTCACACAAAACAGGGGCAACTGTCGTCCCGATTCACACTCCAGACTTTTGTACGAAATATCGCTCGTCAAAACTGACGGCAGTCGACTGAAGATAAAAGACTAGCAACTCCAAAAAATGATCGCTGCTAACGCCCGCGGAACTTTGAAATCTAATTTCTCCAGACTCGTTGATCTTATCTCGAACAGCCTTGAGAAGTCCATCGTGAGGAACGGAATAATATAAGTCCTCAACGTCCACAGATATTGCCGTGACAGCGTTCTGAAAACCTTTTCTAAGTTCATTGACTATTTCTAGCGAGCTCTGCACTAAAAAAGGATGTTTTAGCGCAAGAGTGTCCAAATGGCGCTGTAAACACCGACTGATCTGAACCTGCCAAGTGTTCTTTTCCGACACAATGGCTCGGAAAGGACACTCAGTCTTGTGCGTTTTTCCCGCGCCAAATATTTCCAAAATTCCACTTCCTGCCTTGTCTGCAGCTTTCCTTAAAATGTCTAGGTTCAGTCGTTTTAGCAACTCAATAGCCGCAGATTTCTGATACTTTGGTCGAAACTTAACTTCTTTGAAGTTTTTTTCTATTGCTCTCAACGCTTTTTCCTGGAACTGGCCGTCCGACATTACAACAAAACCCCCTTCCTTATCGGCCTGCACAAGCGAGAGTTCGTTGAGCTTGAAAAAATCCACAACCTTCTTAAAAGGTGGTTTTGCTTTAGGGCGTCGACTCACAGATTCTTTCAGGCAGTCCACACCATCACCAATAGCACGTTCCCTGCTCTGTTCCCCAGCGCTGTTCGCCACTCGTCGTACCATGGCCAGCAGTTCTGGTCGAGATGTTGACGGTTCGAAGCTGTACTTTGGTCCTTTGTTCAGGACATCCTTGATTTCGTCTGGAAGCGTGGCTCCCCCCAAGACTGTAACGTTGTCCATGCAAATGGTCGCTCTCTTCTTCTTTGGCAGTAGCTGCATTCGCGTCTGTTGCCAGATGAACTCCGTTGTTTGCGACGCCAATCTTTTGTAGTCCTCAAAACGGCGCTTGGCATGGTGGTCCTCCTGTCCTCCCTGCACGATGATACGGAGCCAGTCCAAATACAGTCGTACCTGTCTCCAGTATTCTGATTTCAGGATCTTGCACAGCCGTCTAGTGTGCCCCCAGGATGGTTCAACGACTCCGAAAAGGCCTTGCACGTCTCTTGGCACCAGCTAATTAAATTAATCAGTTCGTCGCTAGGGCGTTTCAGATGCCCTTCGTTGGTTTCGCAAGTAAAACCGCGAAATTAGACTCTCGTCTTGCTTAAAATGAACTCCACATCCTTTCGTGGTCCGAATAGGCATAGAAGAGAACCGTCAGAGTGCTCTCCCCAACCCCATAATAAAAACTCCAAATGCGATCAATTATACCTGCGCTGTCTTCTCCAAATAGCCTGGTTACCCTACATTCTATAGGCGTATCGATTTCAGCCGGCAAAGCAAAGAGCTTTTTCAGCACAAAAGCCGCTTCTGTTCGGCGTACGCAGCGACGTCTTCCCGAGACCGCCACCTCAAAGAGCTCCCGTCCGTCCTTTGGAAGCCCAGTGTGTCTACGCTCGTCGCGCTAACTTCATCGTAAAAAAAAACTTCATGGGTTCCTCATTGGCTGCTGCTCCCCGTGACGAGCTGTGACGTCATAATAAAATTTAACCGATGAAGATTGGCGTATGCCAGTCAAATTAGGAAGCTTGCCGTGACGTCGAAATGTTGTCATAAAAAACTGCTTATAAAAAAAAAAAAAAAAAAAAAAGTTTCAATTTTGAGGGCTTAATGTTGGATGTTCATCGGTAAAAGTAGCGGTACTGTTCTGAGCGCTTCTGCTATTTCGGCAATCCGATCGCACATTTCGCAGGCACCTCGACGCCTTTGAGCTTTCCGAAAACAGGTCCGTCGGAGAGCACTGTTTAACGTAGGAAGCAGCCAGGGGGCTATGTAATATGCTCCGTTCCAATCTTTAACCCGACCGAAAAACAGTACGTGTACTAACTGTCGAGCAGCAGGTATTGTGTGCCCTCCAACAGTGGGCAGCTAGCGGCTTCCAAGGGACGGTGGCCAGGGATGATCATAATTCCATGCACCAAAACGTCTTGCCGATCGCTGGCTTCCTTTGCCGAGCACGGAAGACGAGAAGGCCAAAGCAAAGGAGGGCTTCCGGGCTTCGCCCAAATCAGCGGCGTTGTCAGTACGTAATAAACGACATTTATCAATCCAGTGTTCGGGACCTTTCTGCAACAGATACGCGTGCACTACATAAGCGGTCCTGCGAGGATGACTATTTTTTTCAGCGACGTGCTCGTGCGAGATCTTGAAGAGCGAATTTCAAACGTTTTTTCTTCTGGCGATTCTTTTGCGGCTTAAACATCGAAACATGGGTGAAGAAGCGCAAGCCCTCCGCGAAGACTTTGCTCGACGCCAGCTGCACTTTCTTAAGGTTCGCTCCTTATCGGTGCAGATTTTCTACACTGACGTGGCGGTCAACAACGACAGCTCCTCACCGACTTTCAGCACGGCATGGTGCAATGTTGACGGCCACCAACGAGGCTCCAAAGTGTTTTCGACTTCCAGCTCCTCCTGTCACGCCGAGCTTTGTTCAATATTCTACTGTCTTAGTTCAATCGACGCTGCCACCCTGACGCCCTCCTCCAGCATCACGATACACACGGATTCTCAGGAAGCCATCCGTGGTCTCCCACACAGGTCGACGACATCGACGATTGCCATTCAAATGCATCGGGCCGCTCTCTCCATCCGGATGGCAGGCCACCATCATCTCGTCGACTGACTACCCGCCTATTGCGGTATTTTCGGTAATTGAAAGAGCTCACCGTCTTGCGTGCGCTAAACCTCTCTCCGCGCAAGCCGGGGCCCCAACTTCTTTACCACCAAAGCTCGCACCCGGCGCCTTACACGACGCTCACGATGCCCGGCAGGTGCACACCAGTCAACGACGCCAATACCTATCCAGTCAGACCAATCCCCTCGACTTCCCCTCCCTCTCTCGCCTTCCCCTGACTCGTCACCAGACGTCCCTACTACACAAAGCCAGATCAGAAGTACTTGTCGCTCCCACTCTACTCAAGAAGATGTACCTACAAATTCATCAGGACCCAGAGAGCACCCTCTGCCACACACCCACTACGCTTTCGCATCCTTTGTGGGGTTGCCCCCTTCACTCCGCAGCCCGCTTTCGCGCTCTCTCAACCCTCTCTTCTCCCCCCTCGACTCTCACTGAGTGACTCAACCCGCCATCCCCTCTCGGCCTTGAACGGGTCCTCGCAGCATCGCAGGCGCTTCTTATGTATCTCGAAGACCCCGAGGCACCTCCACTTGGCTCCAGACTATTGAAGCCCCACAAGTCCCTCATCGCTGCCACTCGTCGTCTCGTTCTCCCTAGAAGCTCCCGAGACGGCTAAAGGCATTTTTTATGACCAAACAGCCGGGCGCATATGATGGTCACTTCTTTGGTCGTAAAATGAATACGTTTCAAAGCAAAGCTTCTGGCGATTTACTCTATTACACTGCATGTAAAGTTATTACTGCGCCAAAGTGCTCACCCTGCTACATTAATTTATGATACATTTGTTCAAGATATGATACATTTTCTCCAGCATGGCACATAATCTCGCGTAGCAGAAGCAACTGCTAAAGCTGTCTTCGCTGCGGTGTTGCACAGTAGTGGGTCGGCCAAGAACACATAGTGTTATCAAGATAGGGCAGTGCATGAATATTAACACAGTTTTTGCTGTGGAGCAGGTGGAAACAAAGTATATGCTTGTGCTCAACAAGTTGTTTCTGCTGCTCCGAAATTGGTTTTGGGTTGCGCCAAAATTACTTTGACGTATCACTTTATTGTTTGGGTTTTTATCTTTGTCAGTGTATATCCTGCAACTAATACGCCTATCATGTTGCAGGATGCATAGACGGCACACATACCTCCATCAATAGACAGTCGGAAAATGATCCGCAGTTCACCAAGGCAGCCTACTGGTGTAGGAAAGACAATTATGCGGTGAACGCAATGATTGTAAGTACTGAGTTTCTTAACACTGCTTGTAACTCGATTGCCACGGAGACATGTCAGTACCTTTACGATCAATGCAAACCACTCATATACTGGCGCCCATGACCCCAGTATATTCATGGCTTGCAGCCATACACATAGCTGCATGTTATCCAGTCTTAAGTAGCGCATTAAAAAAGTTTGGTTTCCGGCCAGTTCAGTGCTTTTCCCCTCTGCATGTAACGCTATCGGCATAAAAAAAAGGTAATATCCGGTACGAATAATGCGAGCCACAAATATACTGGGGTCCATGACCATCTGGCTGCATGTCGTCCAGTCTTGAGCAACGATTACAAGTGTATTGGTTTGCGGCAGGAGTTCTTGATGATAGTTCGAAAGCATAGTGCAGAAGAAATCGTTTCTAAGTCTTCGAGCTCTATATACGTTTCCAGTTTTGCGATGCTGACCTCTTCATTCAAAGCATTGATGCCACGTTTCCTGGTTCTGACCACAGTTAGTTTGCGTGGTGAATATTGTTCCTGAGAAAGGCGCTTCTGCAGGACACGCTGTGACTGAGAATGAGTGCCTACTTGGTGAGGCTTGCAATGCATACACAAGCGCGTTACCGTATTTAGTGTCCCTGTGTGACATCAGTTGAACTGACAATGATGAGACCCAAACACTTCTAGTGAGGCGGACTCCAGTGTATGTGCTGTGTTGATTCGATTTGGTATGCAAATCTGGAAGTTACGTCTCCAAAATGCTCGTCCACTGTTCCTAGGCTGTACTTCTGAGCTAATGTCCTGTTTGGCGGGCTCTTCAAACCATACTAGTGTATAATACAGACACTCGTCAGAGTAAACATTTATTTGAGAGAGATCAATAAATTTCCCCAAATTAAGAACTCAGTCATGCTCAGTTGTCATGGCATGTTCGTTCACCACTGTGGCTTCTTGAATAGGAAGATACCAATCGTTCCCAGCTAAATGAATCAACCGTCATATTTTAAAACAGTAAAGAATGCCGAAGTTTTAAAGTTACTGCCAAGGAACACCCACCATGTCAGATATCTGGCAGAATGTCAAAGCACCATTACGATTGACATACAAGTAATGTTTTGGTGTGCACTACTTTGTGGGGGGTAGAGGCCCAGTCAGGCAGAAATGCCTTTTGTCTCTACCTCCCTACCGGGCCTGGCCCGTGAGAAACCAAATAAACTTCAAACTTCAAACGAATGATGGTTGTAAAATTTGTATTATGCACATAATTTCCTATGTAAGCCTGTTTCTTGAAACTTTGCCTTCCAGAAGAAAGTTAACTCTGTGGTTGAGAAAGGAATTTGCTTACAGCTACTTTGAAATAATTTATACTGCACAACAGGTGAAGGTACCTTTGTGACTTGACAAATTGATCACTTTCCTTGCGCGATCCCCTGAACAAAAGATTTAAATGTGTATTAAATGCATGCAACAAAACAAAGGTACTAACATATCAGCATTTAAAATTAATATTAATTCTATACCACAATTTGAAATAACAAACCACTGCTACTAATTCAATGCAGGGGACAGTGGATATCCAGTTGAGCCATGGCTCCTGGCCCCTGTGCCAGGCAACCATGCTGCGGCAACCGACGTAAGCCGCTTTAACCAGGCACAACGATCTACAGGATCAGTGGTAGAACAATACATAAAAATTCTAAAGAACCGCTTTCGGTGTCTGCAAGGGTATCGAATCTTGCAATAAGATCCCATTACGTCTTGCAACATTTTGACGCCTTATGCCATCCTGCACAATGTAATTATACTTCAACGAAATTTGAAATATACCCGTTGTATTCAGATATGGGCAGAATATGATCCACAATATCTGTAAAGGATAATCGCACGTTTGCATTTTGAGCCTGATGGATGTATTTTCGTTGTACACGGCCCACTCCGGCAAGCGCTCCGAGAGCAGCAGGCAGAAAGCACGTGACATCCGGCGCAATCGTGACTTAACCTGCCTCGGTACAATCCAGCCTACGAGCAAAGCTGCAGCGGAAGGCTGACGTCGAGAAGACGGTTGCAAGCAGGGCATCTGGCCGCCACCGTATTTCTGCTCGTGCGAGCAACTGCGTGCAATTACAAGCTCGCCAAAGCTTCGTTCACGCGCACGCTGCGCATGCTTGCACGCATGGGGCGCTAGTGAGGCTATAGTTCTTGGCGAGACACGCATCGACACTCCCTGTCAATGTTCCTAGACTGGTTTTACAAACGATGCTTTAACGACATCCACCAGGCGTCATTTGCTAATCGTTTAATTCATTTTAAAATTCCTTTTCGTGTCTTTTTCAGCAAGAAATTTGGGCATCCGATGTAATACTGCTCCCTGAGACACATACAGACAAACAAATAGACGCCGAAATTTTGTTGTAGTATCCCTTTAATTTCCCTGAGCCAGTCCCCGAACCGGAGCCGGTCCCTGCCGTCCAGGCAGTTGGGACAAGCAGCTCAGGTGACACTGAGTCTGACGACGCCTTGGCAGGTAACCTTTAAGACCGGGCCATGGCTATCTGCCAGAGAAAAGTGCTACAGTTGGCTACGAATGCGGCTCGCAAGAGGTCATCGACATCCCGTCAACAACAGGAACCAAGGGCCCCTCGTCAACAGCAGGCACCTCTCCGACAGCGGGCAACTCGTTGACAGCAGGCAACTCGGGCACAGCAGGGACCGCAGATGCCATAAAGCGCTAGGCCGACGCTTTTAACGCCCTACCTACTACATTTCTTTATCACGAACTGGTTATTGCTTTTTTGTTTCTAGATATGTTGTATCTGTTTTACTGAGTGCCAATTCACTTAATTGTCAGTCAAATATATGCTTGGTCATTGCAGAGATATTACTGGTCTTTTAGATTATTTGTAGTCTTCAGTGTTTTATTTTGTATTAAATGTCTGGTTCCCAAAGAAAAAAAACACCCTTGTGGAAAGTTCAGTGCAGGCAATGTTTCGAGTAAACACAATAAACGCATGCTTTCTGCCCATAAAGCTTGGGATTTTGTTTTGCACAAACAGCTTCATTTTTTTCACCGATTTTGAGAAACCGTTTTATTTTAACCGTTAATGTTTTATGTCTGTGCATTTTTTATTTTACTCTGGCAGTGTGGCACAACGGCAATGTGCGCTACAAAACGGTTCTGTGATGGCCTGTACTTGTGTAGCAATGGTCTGCTGCTTAATGGCCTGCAAAGCGATGTGCACTGTAAAATAATGATGTTACTATGGAAAAACAAAAATAATTGCAAAAATGGTTCTCCACTTTTTATATCTACAGTTTTATGATCTTTGTATTATATAGCGCATCTTATGTGCAAAAAGAACACGTACCTCAAGTTTATACAACAGGTGTTTTTAAACTGATTCCGATGAAAATAACAAAGAGCATGGTTTTATACGCAGATCATGAATTGCCTTGTCAAAGGAAAGATGTCAAAGGAGAGGGTTGAGAAAGTCTATTAATATCGCATTTTCCTTCCGAGTATCGTGAACTGTGAGCAAATCAGTGTAGCGGAATGGGCCCCCATTCCATTTCAATTCCCTTCCAGGAATTAGAGTTTTTTACAACTCCATTACTTTCAACTTCTCTGAATCGATACACTGGGCCTATTCCCACTCCTGGTATTGGTGAACTCCACCATTTCGCTCCTTTATTTTCTGGATGTGAAAAATGGCCATTGACAGCCATATTGTGTCACTGGAAAAACGCTACATAAAGCTGTTGATGGTATCAAACGTGGAGACGACTCCGCTTCGAATATATTCGCACAACAGCCCCGCTATAGTGCGCTGTTAGAAGCGACGCCGCGTACACCTGCCTCAAATCTCCATGTACTGCTGTATTACATAATGAAACGAGCGATTTCGTATCTTCTAGAATAGGCCAACACGTGACACCGCACTCAACATTTACATCGGCCATACGGTTGACAGCTTTTGCTGTCTCCTGCCTGCGCAGCCCAGACATTCCTCTGCACATCTAGGGTGTCGGCGATAGACCCTTTTCAAAAGTCCTCGCCGAGGCATGTATGTCATTGCTTGCTGACCCACTCTGAGCATATATTAGACACGAGCACTGCGTCAGCGTTCGGTGAGAACTCGGATCCAATCGCGCGCTTCGTCTGTAAGCAATGGCGACACCAATGTTGCTTGATGGACTTCTGACAAAGTTCTATCGTAGGCTCGCCTCACCCTCATCGCCTTGGAGCTTGCCTCCGGGGAGGGTCGGGGGAAGCTGCGAACAACAAAATAAAGTCTCACCAATTTATTGGACAAAAGAGTGAACTGCCAGGGCGGTACTTTTCACGAGAGATAATAGAAACTTGCACCAGCGGCGACACTGGAGTGCCTCACACAGGTTTAGGACAAGCGTTAGCGCATGATACATCCAGAAACAGTTGAGCAGAATGGGCCGTTTCCAAGAAGGTTTGTCTTTACAGTGAAAATGGTTTGTTTCACGAGACAGATATAATTGGTGAGACAACAAAAGAAGCCTTGGCAGTACACAACTTCATAGCTCAGAGCAATTCTTTTTTTGGTCCAGTGTTTATTTTCTTGCTACTGGCAAAAACAAAAAGGGGGGGGGGGAGCAGAGCCATTGATAGAGAGAGTCTGGCCAATGGGAGGTGTAAAAGCGGACCGGCAACACTGATACCGCAGCATATCCCCCCCCCCCAACCACACACACACAAAAAAAAACAACGTGGTTTTAGCCAGAATTGTACGTGACAAGTTACAATTAAGTAACTGATTGCTTGTAATTAATTACATGTTATTGTAACTTTCTAACGCTTGAATTACTTTTTTTTCTGCGGTAACGTTTGCTGTAATTCAATTACTCTTTTTTGTAATCAATTAGAGTAATGAATTATTAATTCGTTGGATTTTTATTTTCACATTCGGCAAGCTAACCATTTCAATCGGGCAAACACACTGAGGGTCACTGTTGGTGGATTTATGAGTCACGCGACACCATGGTGTCATGAGGCGTTACAAAGTAACATGACGTCAAAACGTCACGTGGCGTTAGAGAGTCACGTGACGTCCTGATGTCACTCGACGCCGAGGCATAGATATCTCTATGGGCTTATTACTTATAAGGCCATAGGGTTCATAAACGCGTAACGCTAGAACGTGTCGAACAAATTAACCTGTTGTTTTTCTCTTTGAATTCGGCTTATAAAGCACTCTGGTACCAATAGTCAGAAAGGTTACAAGGCCTTCCAGGGTCTACACCTGATTGCACACCACCATTATTATGTAACAAATAAATCTAGCTCTTGTGCTAATATAGTGATCAGGAATGCCAGTTGTATATTAGCGGCGAGATATTTTGGTGGCGCCGTCGTATACGGTTCCCTCTCGTGACTTCATTAACTTGCGAACAGCAAGTTCGATGGTGTCCGTAATGAGCATGGCGGAAGCTTGAAATAACTGCGCTCCGAAACCAACACTGCCAACACCTTCAAAATTGGAGTTCTTACATTCCTCTTATTTTTGTCGTTGTGAAATCCTTTGCTGACGTCATAGTCAGCATTCGGCTAGTCGTGCACGTCGCCAATTGGCGAAGTGATCGATCGATAGCGTCGCTGTGGTCGGCATGCCACGATTGGCCGAATGCTGACTATGACGTCAGCAAAGGATTTCTCAATGACGGAAATAAGACTAATGTAAGAACTTCAATTTTCACAATGTTTGCAGCGTTGCTTTCAAAGCGCCATGATTTCAAGCTTCCGCCATGCTAAGTACAAACACCACCGAACTTGTTGTTCGCAATGTAATGACGTCAGGAGGGGTAAACTTAGGGGGACGCCACCAAAACTTCTCGCCGCCAATAGCCAGCGCAAAAAATGAAAACAAAATTCAAGTAATAACAGCTAAAGGTTTAGCACCGGCAATTATTTCATAGTGTTCCGTTACTCTCCTCTTAATATTGCCGGTGTTGTGATGTCTTCGGGATGTTTAAAGACGTTTAAACCCTGATAAGTTCAAAAATGACGAGAAACCACTGGGTACGTCAGGCTCGGATGAGCGAGAGCCGAAAGTTCGCGCGAGCTTGCGCGGGTTGCACCCTGCTTAAATCATTGTGTAGCCACGACAGCCACAGGATGGCGCTTCCGAAACAATTGTGCTGCGAGGACGTTTTGGACATACATGTGCATACTGGAGGGCCAATATCAGACCACTCTCATCTTGGATGAGTGCACGGGGTAGTAAGTGGAAGATTTGGGGGCAAACCTCTCGGCGCATTTGATAAATATGTTTTCTCCTGAGTTGACAACCATTGATACTGATGACGGCACCTCATGGCGGTCCCGCCGTGGGACCGCCATGAGGTGGCGGTCCCACGGCGGCCATCTTGAACAAGCGATTAGTTCAACCACTAGATGGCGGCACTCATTCGTGTGGCCTAGAGTTCCTGTATAGGCTCCCTACGGGAGCCAGAGTTGCGCGTTCATGCATGGCATGTGGATTCAGCTCATCACGTGACTGAATTCAGCGAATAGCAGCGCCGCGCGTTCGAGGCGCGCAGCGTGCTCAAAAGCCGGGGAACGTACGCCGCGGCGCGTGCAACGTCTACTTTGCTGCACGACACTTGATACGGCTCCTCACGTGATCGGATCTCTGCGAATAGCGGCGAGGGCGGCACGCGGCACGTGGAATCAAACGCGCAACTATACACGGTTTCATACTTAGCGTGCAACGCCGTCAAAGCTACTGGCGCGAGCGTGGGGCTTGATCTCGTTGATCATTTGCACGCGTTCTCGCGCAAACAAAACCGTAGATGAAGCCACGCGCTCGCGCCAGTAGCTTTGACAGCGTTGCACGCTAAGTATGAAACAGAGTATAGTGTGGCCAGAAAAGTGGCTCGTGCCCACTGATGTTCCTCCTCTGCTCTTAAATTCCTCCTTTCTGCTGCTCGCCCGCGCACGCTCAGCGCTCAGCGCGTGCTCTTGCTGACACATCTGCCAGCAAACGTGCCGGTAATGCTATACTTCATCTCACCTTAGCACGGACTAACTGCTCGTGCTGTGCCCGTCGCGCGGTACTCGTTCGCCTGCCT